>KE774350.1:0-23451 GCA_000465285.1 Eidolon helvum | reverse complement strand
TGTGAAGAGGAAGTCTTAAAGGTACAATAAACAAATAAAACCAAACAAACAAATAAAGAAATAAATGAAACAGTGGTCTTTATCCTTAAGGAGCATACCACTTATAAGAGAAAACACTTTTTTGCTATATATACTCTATTTAACACTTATAATGATGTATCTTTAGCACTTAACCTGACATACCAGACAGTAGTTTGATGAATCAATGACGTCTCAAATAAATATTTATTAATGTGAATATAAATTAAATGTTAACTTGTATATAAATGGTATTCAAAGTAGATAGAGATTAATGTAGGTTTTTCTTTTCTTTTTTCTTATTTCCTAATTTGGAATAGCCCATGCATTACACTTTTATCTTGTTCTAAATAGAGTATGAAATTAAGTAACTTTTTATTTATATATATTTTTGGCTATGATAAACTGACTAGTGTAACAAAAAAACTCCAACATTTCAGCGGATTAACAAGAAAAAGGTTATTGCTCGTTCAGATCAGAGTCCAGGGCCTGATGCGCTTGGTGAAGATGGGATCTGTTCCGTTGAGGTCATTTAGGAACGTGGGTTCTTTCCATGTTGTGATGTGACCGTCTTCAGATCTTGAATCCCCAAAGTCTTATAGACAGGGATGAACAAGGAGCAGCCCCTGAAAGGGGGCTCAGAAATAGTGGGTGCCCAGGACAAAGAGAAGACCCAGGGTGTCAGTGAACACTAGCGATCTCTGCTGTATTGTTTTTGATCCAACTGATTGGTAAACGTGATAGAAAGTAAATATTTTTAGCCTAACTGGAGGAACGTTAGCGAGTACATCAGTCTGCTTGCTTTGCCAGGAAGGGCGTCATCTGTCCTTGCTGCCCACAGCCTCTCCAGATCACCGCACAGCAAGTCTCCTGGTGAGCGGTGCTCACTGCAGGTTTGTGGAACGAATTCTCGTTTGGAATCCCTTAAAGAAACAGATCTAGCTGCCTTCATAGAAGGTTCACAAAACTTGAATCTACGGAGATTATAAGGCATTGAGAAAGTCTCACATAGTCTAGTTAATGTCTTACATGGTCTCTAATAAACAAGAGACAAACCTCCAGGGTTACTTGCGTAGATCTGAGTATTACCACCTAATCCCACACCCCCATTGGCTAACAAATAGAAGAGAGCAACCCCAGTTAAATGTAACTAATTTTCTTGAATGTTAATTCAGATTAAGGGCCAAACTTTTCTTACTATTTGACTTCATTTTCTCTCTGCCCAGTTTCGAAGATTCGTTTTACAGCTCCCATGTTTCCGACTGCTGAGGTGCCAGAGGCCTGCTACGGACCTACCAGCAGGTGGAAGTGAAATGCAGATCAGACCCATTGTGATGTCACAGAAAGACGGGGACAGGCCCAAGAAAAAAAGTGACTTTTAACAATTCCTCCATCATTTTTATCATTACCAGTGATGAATCACTATCGGTTGATGACAGTGATAAAACCAATGGGTCCAAGGCTGATGGGATCCAAGTACGACCTTTATAATAATAAATAATGGTAATGAAAGAAGGGTTCTTAAATTGACCACCACGTTTAGGTGTTATAAGGACTACTTTGAAATCCCCATTCTGTGTAATATCAACAGACCTTTTGCGACCCAGTAGGAAATCCCAATTGCCCATTACGTTCTCAAGCCTCTGGAAGCAATTGAGCCAGATGATTGATTTTGATTCATTGGATGCTTTACATAGTGAAAAACCACTTGCAGCATATGATGGGTATTTGGCACCATCAACTTCTAACATGTCAGAAATTTTCATTTCATATCAACAGACCTTTTGCGACCCAGCGGGAAATCCCAATTGCCCATTATGTTCTCAAGCTTCTGGAAGCAATTGAGCAAGATGATTGATTTTAATTCATTGGATGCTTTACATAGTGAAAAACCACTCGCAGCATATGATGGGTATCTGGCACCATCAACTTCTAACATGTCAGAAATTTTCATTTCAAATATATTTTTTAAATGACTTTATTTTCCAAGGCACATAATACATTTTTCTCAAATATAAGTAGCTGTAAAAATAACTTTGTCTTATACACAGGTGTGAAACAGCTAGAAAATCTTAAATTTTCTTTAATGTTGGGTTCTACTCGTCCCATCTAATGTTTGACCAATCAAATTGATCATAGATGATTCTAGGATGAGAAAGAAAATCAACCCCCTAACTTTCTGAAACCAAAAGACTGTTGCTATATGTTAGTATGATAAAGAGGTGCTTCAGACAAATGTTCTGCTCAGCAAGCTCTAGAAGATACTATCACAAAGAAACATGGCCAAGAAAATAGGATGGTGAGTTTCAAGTAATCACGCTGTATAAGCAATCATACATTGGTAGAGTATATACATGCTAAAGGTTGTGTAGATGGCAGATGGATATCTCCATCTATATCATTTCAAACATGAACATGGCAGAATTATCCTCTCCTTTTAATAATTTCCCACACTTTTGCCAAGAATTCGGGATTTAGTAAAGGATTCCCAACAAAACAAACAGACCTACATTGGAAGGGGGATAAAAGTAGGTGTAGAACTGTACTCATAAACCGTATTACTTAGTCTTTATTACTCTTCGATCAATATACTGGATAATTACTAGTCAGTGTAAGCATAGAGGCCATTTTCCAGGAGTCATTGTTTAGACTAGAATTTCAAGGATTTCTTTGACAATATAGAAAAACAATAAATCATTTCATTGTGTTATCTAATTTTTATTTCTTAGATGACTGTCCTACTAGGGTTGCATCTTCATTATTAATCATGTTTGAAAGTCAGCCTATTGAAGAAAGAGAAATCAAAGAAAACATTTTCGCTAAGTGAACGTTTAAAAATCAAGAACATTTTCAGTTCTGCCACAGCATGTAGTTCAAGTATAAGTTAATAAATTGCTTCGAATTGTTGGAAATAGAATAAAATTTTGCTTCATATTTTTACAATCACTATCTCCCTTTGTTTCCTTTCTACTCTCATATATGTAGATTTTTAATTTAGAAATACAAACCTTCCTGCCCTTCACTTAGTATGGTGTTAATAACCTTTTCTTAATCTTTGAAAGGTAGTACTGGCATTTTAAGACTAGGAAATAAAATTCATCCATTTTGAACACTCTAGAAAGCTCCCAAATTCTTCATTTACGCTCCTACTTTTATCAAGTGAGTTTGAACCCTGTGCCAGGATAAGTTCCACCCAGGTGATGAAAAGTGAAGTTAACATGTCAGGCAAATTGTAGTATTTAATCCCAGGGTTGAGTCAATCCTATCGTGATCTCTATTATGGTTTTTTTTTTTTTTAAAGAAAAGTTGTCTGTCTTTCTCGAGGCCTCTAGGGCCTTACTTTTTAAGTGAAAGAGGCATCACTTTAAAGGACCTGACTTAAGGGTTGTGTCGTGCGGAAGCTGCGTGTTGCGACTTAAAGTGGTGGGCTTTTTTTTTCTTTTAAATAATTATAGTGAACACACAGAATAATTTTACGTTCAATTTAATTATAAGCTGACACATGTCTTCCATTAGTAAAATAAATATTATGATGTGAAACATCGTTGTGATCCTTAGTTTTGGTTGCAGAAAAATCAAATCTATTTTCTACTTTAAGGACCTTTCTATTCCCAGCTAATGACTTTGGGGGTTTGTTCTAGTGACTCCAAGGGATTTGCAGGGAAGCACGTCCTGTGTTCTGGAAGTTAGCGAACCAGTCCCATGGTCTTCTCAAGTAGTCCAGGGGGCTCAGTGGCATGGAGCGTGTAAGTAGGTAGGTACTACCGATGGCTATCAGTGTTCCAAGGAAAAATAATCCTTTTTTAACCACCTGTTAAGACAGCAAGAACTCTCATGTTATTTGCGTAAAGATTAACATCTTGAAAGAGATCTCATTCTTAAATAATCACAAAGTACACATTTTTCTCTGTGTTCTGTTAATTGGAACAGCAATTTTATGTAGTAACTACTAGGCAGTCTTGTAGCAGCTCGTAAGGTCAACAATTTGGAGTTCTCTCCCTGTTTTCTCCCTCTTTTCCTTTCAGAAACACCTGAATCCACATGTTCTATATAAGGGATTCTTAACAGTCAACCTTTGTAAAGCCATTAAAAAATAAACAACCCACCATTTAGAAAAAGAACTCTCGACTCTGTCTTAGAAGATCACTGTGTCAAAGCCAGAAGCAATCCAGTAACTGCTCAGACCTTGCACAATATGTCCATGAGAAGCGTGATGGGCCCAGTGGCCTCTGTAACTTGGAAGTCACAAACACTCGAAGAGTTCGAACGCAGCGTCTTTGCCACCCACGTATGTCAACAACACATGGCCCATTCTAGTCTGGGTTAGGTCCACTGCCGTGGTATCCTGGCCTCTGTCACTGCGCTCACTGCCCTGCATTCTAATTGCCTATCATTTTCTATTTCCCCTGTTAGACTTTGGCTCCTTGAGGGCAGAGACCCTATTTTATTCATCTTTGAGTGAATAAATTTTCATTCTTCCCAATTCATTCTCCATAAAGCAATCATTCTAAAATCTGCATCTGAGTTCATTAGCCTCCTTCATCTCCCTGTTTCCCTCAAGCTAATATTGAATATGTTTGTATTAGCCATTTTAATGGATGTGCAGTGGTAACTCACTATGGTTTTGATTTGCATTTCCCTGATGATGAGTGATGTTGAGCACTTTTTCATGTGCCCGTTGGGCTTTCATCTTTCCTTTGGAAAAATGTGTTTCAGATTCTCTGCCCAATTTGTAATTGGATTGTTTGTTTGTTTGTTTCTGCTTTGGGCTGTATGAGTTCTTTATATATTTTGGCTATCAAGCCCTTATCAGTTATATGATTTACAGATATTTTCTTTTGGTAGGTTGCCTTTTCATATTGTTGATAGTTTATACTTTGCTATGCAGAAGTTTTCCAGTTTGATGTAGTCCTGCTTTGTTTGCTTTCACTTTCGGTGTCAAATCCAAAAAAAAAGAAAATCACCTAAGTGTCCATCAATGATAAATGAATACAGAAAATGTACACACACACACACACACACACACACACACACGAATATTATTCAGCCATAAAAAGAGGGAAAGCCTGCTATCTGCAAGACATGGGTAGAACCTGAGGGCTTTATTCTAAGTGACATAAGACAGAGAAAGGCAAATACTGAATGATCTCACTTATATGTGGAACATAAAAACAAACAAACAAACAAATAAACAAATTCCAGACTTACAGATACAGAGGACAGATTAGTGATTGCCAGAGGCAGGTGGTGGGGTGGGCAAAACGTATGAAGGGAGTCAAAGGTACAAACTTCCAGTTATGAAATCAGTGAGTCCTGGGGTGTAATGTATACAGCATGGCAAGCATAGTTAATAACACTGTGTTGCATATTTGAAAGTTAATAACAGAGTAGATCTTAAAAGTTCTCATCAGAAGAAAAAGTAATTTTATAACTATATATTATGATAGATGTTAACTCGACTTACAGTGGGGATCATTTTGCAAATGTACACAAATATCGAATTATTATGTTATACACCTAAAGCTAATATAATGTTATATATCAATCATTTAAAAAAAAAAAAAGAAAAATAAAAAACGGTGTTTAAGGTCCTGTGTACCATTCTAGCTATACCTCTAGCCATCCTCATATGTATGAGCTGCCTTCCGACACCATTGAAATACCTGTCATTCCAACTCTGGACATGTGAGAGGTTTCCTCAGCTTACAGGCTTCTCGGCCCCTCCCGTTCTCTACCCAGAGCAGCTTGTGCCTCTCCCCTGCAATCGTCCATCTCCCCTCTTAGTCTCTGAACTATGTGAAGGGTGGGAAGTACTTGTGGTTCCTCACCAGGCCCATCAGGCTCTGTGAACTAAAAGCAACTATTCGTTGAATGAATTAAGTTGTAAAACTTCCAAAGGGGAAGATCAGGGATTTGAATGTTTATTTACCTGCATTTCTGAGTCAACTAACCCCAATGTGGTGTAACATTACACTGGAATTAGATTCTATTTCATAAGTGATCTGATCTTGTTTGTAGCTTTACAAATTAAACCAAGAGTATCGCATGAAGCAAAAGTAAATTGCTAAATAACAGTAAAAAGTCACATTGCTAAAATAAAGTAAAAAGTTTAGAAATATTAGCATCAATTTTTTTATTTGAATATTTTTTTCTTCTAAAGCCCTCACTTTCTCTTTTTGCCCCTTCTTTGTAGTTTTCCTCATTAGGCACTCTACCCTCTGTGTACCCAGGACGTTTTTTATTTGGAAGACAAATATTTTGTATCTATTACATCATTTCTGTACTTGTCTAAGTAGACATAACCATAACACTATGATTAAACACAGACGATTAAAAAAAAAGTTTAGTCTGTCCTAACCTTTTTTTGCCAATACCATTGCAGCAGTGCCTCATGGTATCTTATTCTGGAAAACGAGACCTGTAAGAAAGTTTAAAGAATATTCTGTGTAATTTTTAGTGGCTAAACAGAAGATTAAAATGAAGAAATGCCTTAAATTCAAACCTTACCATGGTATAGAGAGGGATGAAGGTAGATGGCATAATAGCGTGAAGCAATCTCTCTATGTTCTTTTGTAAGATGAACCATGGTGAGTTGATGTGTGCTCGCATCTGCAATAATTTAAGAGTTTTAAAGGATGCTTTGAACAAAGTACATTTATTTCTTTGCTACAACTTACTAATACTCTTTATTTTTATTTAGCACAAAGCTAGACACAAAATAGTCTAATAAAATCTTATTTCTATAATAGTCATTCCCAGTCCCTTTTAGTAAATGTCAATAGTATAAGCCATTACCTTGAAAAGGTAGAGCAATTATGAAAATCTGCTGGAGAACTCTATTTTGCTCAGGGGTCAATAAGGGAACTCAGTTGCATCAAAAGTTTTGTTTAGCTAGATCTGTGGTTACTCTGTGAACCAAAATATTGACTAATTTCTGTTGCTTCATGGTTCGTTTGGAATATTTTTTATGGCAAGAAGGGATCTGTTGAAAACTGTTTGTCTTGATCTATTCCATACTGAGGACAAATATTGGGCTTAGCTGTCTTGTTTTTAAAGACACAAGGAAGATACATCAGTGAGCTTTTTGGTATCTTATAGAACTTCCTGCACCACATATAAAACCATTCTGTTCAAGTTGAAGTCCACTTTATTACTTTCTGTCTTCAGAAGAGATGAAAAAATAGCTACACTCTCTTCTTTAAATTTATCTTGTAAATTTTTTTATTTGATTATTTTAAAACTAAAACCACAACCATTTATTATGAACTTTTCACATGATTGGCTCAAAATTGAATTGTGTTTTCCTTCAGATTATTAATCTATCCATGAATATCTTCAATATTACATATTTTTTTTCATTGCATAATGCCTCAAATGATATTCAACACTACTCTAAGTTTTCAGCTTATAATAAGAGCAGAAAGGCCATTTAACATTTCTTAGATTTTCCAAATACATTAACACATATCAAAGTTATGTTTTCATTAAAATGGTGTATTATTAACTCTACTAAACATATAAGACTTGAGCCTGTGAATTATCAGAGATTGAAACCAGGCATTTTGTCATCTTTATTACCTACTACATGTCATGGAAATATTGATGGAGACGATGTGTTTGGGTCATTGTCACTGTCTATATAGTCACAACCAATCTGTGTGTAAAGACCACTGTGTATGTGTGTGCATGTCTGTATGTATGTGTCCTTTTAGTACCTATTCTTTGCGGCATGCATGAAATGAAGCTAGAATTAAGAAAGATTTTTAAAAAGAATGTTCATTAAAATACCAGTAAATGATCAGTTGAAATAGAGCCAAACCTTCTCACTCACCTCTATATAGTTGTACATGGATAGGTCTGAAATTGCATGGTCATCTGGAATTCTAACTCTTGAGAATTCAGGAAGACATAAACCTAAAAACCAAGTTAAATAATATATCTTTTCCAAAAACAGTTTATAAAAATGTGCTGTACTCTACACAGGTAAAATTAAATAATGTAGTCTCTACCAATGATCTCTCTAAACTTTCAAAACTGTGGATAACCAGTCTGAATAACCAACAATCTATTAATATTGAGCAATAACACATAGGTGTTTCCTATTGTGATTAAGGAAAACATGGTAAAATCAGTATACTACATACTGGTTGATTAGTCAATCATTATTTTCTTCATTTCACAAATGGAAAACAGTTCATATAAATGACTGTGAATGATTCTCGTGTAGTCTCGCCTAGAATTTGCTATTCTCCTTTATATTCTCCCATGCTACCCACTGCACAGTTATTTTGCTGCACCTAAGATACCTTATTAGCTTAAACAACAGCTCCCCCATTATTCTGTGGTCTCTTGGAGTCAGGCCCCATGTTACATTCATGTTTGAGATTTTAAGCCAGCATATGGTAAATAGTGAATAAATACCCAATAAGTTAATTACTAACTAATATAACTTCCACATGGCCAAACAACTCTCATTATTAAGGAAGCCATTGCTAAAGTCAGAGAACCTGGGTACAAGTTCCAGCTTCACCACTTCCTAGCTACATGACTTTGGGCCCGTTCCTTACCCTTCTCTAAGCTTAAATTTCCTCAGTTGTAAAATAGAGACAAGAACAGTACCTATGCCTCATGTATTCCATGAGGAACAAATGAGATAATGCACTTAAAAAATCAGCAAGATACCCAACACTTATGAAATATTCAGTGATATTAGTCATGATTATTACTGTCATATTGTTACTATTTTATCTTTGCTCCCTAGTAACCAAAACCAATATTGACAGTATGTTCTGATATGTGAACCGTCCATCCACCTCCATCATCATTATTACATGCAACCAATCACACGAGGGCTAAGAATAGAGGAAACAAATGCCTCTGGACCTCGAGCATCTGAGTGATATGACTGGGAAAAAAAGGAAGAAAGCCAGAAGCAATTTGCCTCAGAACCTATAATATCTTCTGATTTACAGAACACCACAGTGTCCAATGGTTTCCTATGATACCATCACAAACACCTACTATGAATCGACTTTGGGCCACGCTTTGAAAAACAAAGCTTCAGCCAAATTATTTTATGTACTCTTCACAATGACTCTCTGAATTGGTGTTATTATCCCTACTTTATAGATGGAAAAAACAAAAACCTTGAGATTTAACGATCTGGGTGGAGGTTTAGAGCCAGTTCTCTAAAGCAGGTTTAAATTCAGAGGTGGCCTTTGAGAATATGTGATGCCGAGGAGTAGTAAAATTTATCTAGTTCTTAGGCTAGTGTTTACAATTTCTTTTACAGATGAAAATTGTATACATTTAATTTAATATAATTTCAAAATTACATATAAACATTTTAAACTTCAGTATTTGTAAAATTAACATATTGGCCAAATCAATTTGAATTAAAGGCAAATGGTTGTATCAGATGCAATCTTTGATAAGGCAGAAAGCTAGGAAGCCCTGGCGCATCTACCAGTGTTTCTGTGGGCATGGCGGAGGGATGCAGGCAGGGTGATACTCAGGCTGAAGGGAGAGAAAAGCACGTATCTCTAGCCTCGGAAGTTTCATCTTTGTGTGGCCCACTGCATAGACCTCCATGTACAAACCTTGAAAGAAACTATGTTTCCTTCTCTGGGGGCTCTTTGTCTGATATAGGAGGAAACAAAGGTAGAGGATCTTAACAGAAATGTTGATAATCCTGAAATATGGTCAATAATTAATCAGCAGGGCTAGTCTATGTCCATTTGAGAAATTTTACTTACTAAGGTCATTATTGAATTCATCCATTAACTCATCAAATACCAAGCAGTCTTCAAAGCCCTGAAGTAAGAAAAAATGGGAAGAAATGAACTAGAAATAATAGAAGCTTCTTAGCAATTTTGAACAGCCCTTCCATTGGTGGGTATAATTCATAGGATGTGTACTTTTAGTCTGAATACAATTGGGTGACACTGAATTATGACCATAAAAGACTACCAACTGCATGCTTGATGATTTTCTCTTTGCCTAATTCACACACACACACACACACATTAACTTTTAATGATTTGGAATGTGATCAAAATTTTAAATTACTTTTGTAATTTTGATGGATTTCATTGCTTCTTCAAGGAGCAAGAAAAATTATAGTACTCTAGCATGAGTATTAGAATTATATTCAAACTATTCAGGTCTTTAAGATTCATATTTAAAGAAATTTAATGACAGGCTAGAACTCTCGTAAGATTAGAGCAAGTTTCCAATATCAAGAATGCCACAAAATTAGTAAGGTACTATGCTAAATGCAGTGAAAAAGAAGAAAATCAAAAGCTACGTATCCTGCTTTCTAGAAATTCATGCCATAGTTTTAGAGACAGTATAAAAACATGTAAAAGTTAAAAAATAAAATAATTTTTACGTCAATTATAAAGATTACATCTGAAGCAAATACTTGTCAATTATATAGACTATTAATTCAATCGGAATTTAGAGATGAGAGATACTCATCCAGGGCTGAGATAATAACACTTTGAAATACTTTATTAATTCATGTAAAATCCCAATTTTACAGATAAAGAAGTAAAGATAAGTTAGGTGTGTAAGAACATATAAAAAATCCAGGAGTCAGGATTTAAACTCTGGCCTTCTGATGCTAGAACCTGGACACTTATCTACTAAGCTACAATTGGTGCGTTCTTATGTTTTCATAAAACAAAATGTTTACCACTGCTTTGTGGAAAATATAATTGATTAGATTTGCAATCTATATATTCTTGGGACATAGCCTAACAATCAAAAACAAAAGAAAACTATGATTATAAAGCCATTAGTTATCAAATACACACACGATGTTTGAACTCTATTTCTTTTCTGAAATATATTTCTAGCCAGAACAGTAAAATTTTCATGAAGGTAGCAGTATTCAACATCTAATCTGTTTCATAATTTTATTTAACAATGTCAATTGTGTTTTCCTTTCCTTTGGAAAGTAAAAGTGAAGAAAAATAATACACAATTTGGGGTCTTTTTCTTTTTTTTGAGCCTAACATTTATGTACTTATGAATAATTTATAGAAAAAATATTTTAAAATTTAAGTCTTGAATTGCTGATAGTCATTTCCACATTTCAAGCTCTCAATGCATTTTTTAACTGCACAGAAAACTATCTTTCACTTTCTGCTTCTCTCCACATTAAAATACTGGATCAAGTAATCCAAGACCTTGACTGTAGTTAGCGATCAATCTCGTTAAACAGCTGATATGATCGTTGAATTGTTTTCTCAGAGATTATGCGAGGATAGTTATCAACATGTTTTATATTTAAGATTTTTTAGTTGTGACTGACCCAGAAAAATTCAGGGACTTACCTAGAGAAAAAGAACTTACCGCATTCATTCCTTGCCCAAAAAAGGGCACTAGAGCATGAGCCGCGTCTCCCATCAGCACACAGTGTGATTTAAAGTGAAAAGAAGAGCACTTTACAGTTATCATGGCCTGGGGAGGCAACAGGAAGAAATCTTCTGCCAGGGCTTGCCTTTAGAGGAAAATAATCAGAATGTAAAGATGCTAAACTGGGTATTAAATACCACACTATTATTTTACATTTACTGACTTTATTACCATAGGACTTTATAGGACAGAAACATGAGGATGTCAGGAAGAAAACAGGAATGGGAGAAACTGGTGTTTCTTCTAGTCCCCAAATTAGATTGTTCTAATTACCTTCTTGGTTTACAACAACGTTAATCATATCCAAAAAAGAAAAAGAAAAAAAAAAGAAAAGAAAAGAAAACCATGTTTGGCTACATTTCACTAACTTGAAATACGTCTGCATTATATGACAAGAAAATTTCATTATCATGCACACGAGTTATACGATTTCCAACTATGTTGATGTGTTTTAGGTTTTCATGGAAAAATTGAGATGCTGCTGTGTATTTGACTGGACTACAACAAACTAAAATTAAAATTAATGTGAATTTATATGTATTTGGAAGTGGACAATTGTAATCAAGCTAGTGTTTGTCAAACATCTACAGAGGTTTTGTGGAGAGAAACAGTACACACCCTCAAGGATCTTAAATATTGTTGCAGAGGCAAGGAACAGCTGTGGAACATGAGGGCTAAACTTTGGTGTTCAGAAAAGCAGAGATCAATGCAGACTGAATTAATCTGCAGGAAAGAATGAAAACTGACCATTTTTCAAACACTCACTATTGGCTGGCTTTGGCCTCTCTCTTTTACATTTTTAGCTCATTTAATATTTACAAGTGCCCAAAAAGGTAGGTTTCTCGATGCTTATTTTAAGGATGAAAATTCTGAGCTTCAAGGAAGGAAGGGGCAGAAGCAGCATTAATATCTCAGTCTTTCCATAGCATCGTGCTGCCTCTGTGAAGATATCATTGGAGGTAGAAAGTGAGCTGGCATCCAAAAGGGAGAGACAATGGGCCCAGGGGCACTGAGTGAGAACAGACGACAAGGTCCACACTGAGGGCGATTCTGACATGGCCCAGAGGAGCCGTGGGTCATGAAGCAGACAGCTAATACAATCAGCTATCCATCTGGGGAAACTTCTAAGTGCCAGGCCCTGTGCTGAATGATTCATAGCCATGGTGTCCTTTAGTTTTCACAATAACCCTTTGGAGCAGGTACGATTATCGTCGCCATTTTTCTGGAGGGGCGGAAACATAGGAGAAGCTTCTACAGCTAGTAAGCGGTGGACCTGAGACTTGTTGCACTGGCTGTACTTGCTGTGCCACAGATTTGCATATCCACCAGGAACCTGAACAGGACACAGAAAGGCCTAGAGACATTGGACAGTCGTCTTGCCCAGAGAAACTGGCTGTGGCTTCCTGCTCACAGCACAGAATCCCCTTAGATTTTTGCCAATATCGTCTTCCTGTCTAGGTTACTGCACAACCAGTCACACTGAGGCAAGATTGAAATAAGACGTATATCTTTATTTGAATTTTGAATAACTCTAACCGAGGAAGCAAAGGGCACAGTTGCACCTCTGGACACTTACTCTCCGATTAGAGGAATGGAATCTGGAAAGTACTTGTGGAAGAAATCCAGCACATTGCTCCTCGTCAGAAGCTTTTCGAACTCTTCGAAGGGCATGAACACAGTGCACGTGAAAGATTTGTTCTGTAAGAAGGAGAACAGTGTGGGCGAGTGTAGCAGGTAATGCTGGCACACGGGTGGGCCCTAGATCACAGGGTTCCCTCTGCGGCCGGGGGCCACCTTGGAGGGATGTCCAAGCAGATGGGAGAGGCACCCTGGCTTTTTCCCCTATCCAAGGAAAAGCTCCGCCCAATCCCATCTCAGGGCTATGCCCCAGCTTCTCAGTTGTTAGGATGATGTCTGTCTACACTGTGAATCCCAGACATTTTCACCAAGCAAATGCTACGCTCTTTAGATTAAATGGGTGGGTTGGATGTAATTTCTTCTCTCTTTATTCTCTATTATTCCTTTTATGACAGTATTAATAGGCATCATACCCCAAAACTGGTAACAAGAGAGAGAAAATGAAAGAAAAAGACCAACCAGAGAAATAGATAATTACATCTATATAATAATAATAATAATAATAAACAATGACAATAATAATAGTAACATATATTTTATATATTTATTTATCAAAAAAGTCTCTATGGTCTAATGAAAGAACAGCTATATACTCTTTTTTGATAATGTATATTCGAATGTTCTATGAACCTTAATGGCTGAAAATATTTCCTAATATATAATCTAAATCTCATTGGCTTTACTTTGGGACATTTTTTTTCCTACCCTGTCTTGGGGGAGATGACAGTCAGGCACCATCACACATAACCCCCAATTAGCCATCGTGTATGATAACTCTCCTTTTCAAAGTCAACAATGGGAATTACTTTAAGGTTTTCCACAGTAACCCCAAAGTTTCAAAGATGTGATCACTAAGTAGACTAAACAGTGATGAGATTAATTAGACACACAGACACACACGGGGGGGGGCACACACACACACACACTAAGAACAAAAGTAAATAATGAATAATATTAATTGCAGATGCAAAATTACAGTCGATAAGAAATTCTATACTACCATGTTAGGAAGTGCGATCATCATAAAGGTATTTCTAGGCCAAATATGCAGATAATTAGGTTCCATGGCATACTGCAGGAAAAAAAAAAACATATATATATGTTTGATTAGTATATTAGTGCAGCACATCTATAAAGCTGACTCTGCTTATTATACTTGTTTCCACGGCAATTTAAATCAGTATCGCATGCATGGTGATATGCACACCTATTGCTACACAAAGTAGAAGTAGTCTTAGAAAACATTTTGTGTTCAGTCTTTATAAAAAACTCAGCCTTTGGTGGGTTTTTGATACCAGGTATAATTCAGAATTCGAGAACATGCTATAAGGAGATGTTCTCTCTCTCTTCTCTTTATTTCCATGTACACACACATATACACTCACAGACATACCTGTGTGTGTGTATATATATACTTATATAAAATACACATATACGTGAACTATATAAATATATATATTAGTGTATAATATTTTTATACTTTATTTTTCACCTTATTTGGGAACTTATTTTTAGGAATGGAAAGATCCTAATATAAATTTCATGGGCAAAGCAAAATTTTACAAACAATCCTCTCATCACCCATTTCCTACAACACAAATAGTAGAGAAGTCTCATCTCTTCAGTGACCCCCTCCACGACGCAATGACAGCCTGAGTAAGTACTGATACCTGAGTAAATCAATTGACCTAAATCCTGAAGTTCCCAGGGGTATTACATATATAAGATTTTACAACTATTTAGTTTGTATTACTTTTTACAAATGGTTAGAAAGCACCTGCCATGTGTACATATCTTACATAGTAAGACGTGCACACGAAGCACAGAATAGTCTCCCAGCTAACATTTTCACACTCTGTTATGTTATTTTTGTCTTAGGAGAAGAGATCATTCCTTCCTGGCTTTTTTTACCCCCTAGAATCTCAATGGAAGCCCAATACACAGGAATAAATAATTGCATAACTTTTTGACCCTAAAGACCTTACAGTGTCATTGAATAGGTGAATTGTATCCATTTAGAAAGCCAAATAACTTCCTATCAGTAACAATTCAAGTGGTAGAGAGATGGTAAGTGATTTGGTGCCAAATCAGAAGTATGGGAAATAAGAACTGGGCAGGGAAGAAATCTGTGGGGCTGGAGTGGTTAAAAGAAGGAATTCGTAGATCAGCTAAGAAGTGAAGGACGGTGGCTTCTGGGCAGGAGTGAACCTGCTGAGCCAGCTGGGGTGGCGTAAAGAAGCAGCGTTTTAGATGGGCAGTGAGGAGACCAGCCCGAGTGCGGCAAATGTCCTTCTTGCTTTTCCCTCTTGCTATCTTCTGACCACTTCCACAACCTCAAAATAGAAAGAACAAATAAATGACAGCCGACCAGTTTATCGTTTATTGCAACAGTAAAAGCTGCAATTGCTGATTAAAAACTACTTGAAGATAATATATACCTCTCACCATTGGCATAGATGATAGTGTGATATAGCAAACATGATAGCAAGAACATTTTGGTGTTCATACATATTTTATGACCCTACAAAACAACCCTTTAAGTTTTCAACTTTTTTATTACCAATTCATGCTCTCAATAGATACTCTTATCCAACAGCAGTCCCAAGGTCAGGCTTGTAGTAATCACCATTGTTTTTCTCACCACAAGCCCTCCAAACATAATGTCTAAGCAAAAATAGTTTACTTGCTGTGCAAAGACAGTCTTAAGATGTGTCTCCCATCCATTTGCCGAAAGTAGCCTTCTCTATTTACCCAGTCTCGTCATTCACCCAATCTCTCACCCCCACTCCAATCATCAGAGATAGAGTAAAAACATCTGTTAACATTAAAGAAACAGGAACGAAGGAAGAGAGGAAGGGAGGAAGGAAGGAAGAGAAAGTAATTTTTATTGAATTGTTTTTGGGCCATATCAAAATAGTCCTATGTCTGGGTCACATTGCTATGTGAAAACAGTGGAGATTTTTTGTAAATCACTAATCATTACTATTAAATGTGAATACCGAGAAAATAAATGGCTGACTTAAATCTGCATTAGGAAGCATGGTTCTACTCAAGTCTGGGACAATTTTTCAACAGAACCCTAATACTCTATAATTCAGAATTATCAGATACTGGTCCATAAGAATAGGACCAACCTGAAAATTATAAAATCAGCATTTAAGAATTAGTAAATACATTTTTAACTAGGAAGAAAAAATAGAAAGATAATAAAATGTCAAACTATGGATCTGATTTGTGGATACAGTTTGGTATATAACTGGTATATAATACCACTATCCCAGTTTGGCTATTTTCTAGATATCTGAATTTCAAATGGATAGATTAAATTGGTACCTGAAAAAATTAATGTTTTATATGGAAATCAAGTATTTATCTAATGCTATTTACTTACCTTCACTTATAAGATAAGATTCTTATTCCTTCTGTTGGTATTTTAATTTTTCTTCATAACTTCCTACATTTATTTGCTTATGACAAATATAAAATATACATACCACATATTTGCCTCCACCCGTACATAGTTTAATGCAGGAAGCAGAGAATGAAAAAAATTCAAGGGAAATCTCCTTGCAACTACTTACCGTTCACTTTATTCAATAATTATTGATTTAATCATGAGTATAAGAACTCTGGATTTTCAGTTTTACAGAATTGATTCCCAATTCATTTTTTCCCCCAAGAGAGAATACAAACATGATATTATTACATAAGACAAATTTCTTGTGTATTTTCAGTTACGTAGCTATAATTCCTCTCTTCTTCACTACTCATGAAACTATCTCAACAGGTAAAGAAGAGCGATATTATTATATGGTGATATTATAATGATATACATATATATCTCCAGATATTATTATATGAACACCTGTACCCACAATTCATTAATTATTAAGTCCTATGGCAAACCTCAAAACTGACCAAGGCATGCAACCGAGAACAACTGTGGTAGAACATGCTTCTACACTAGCACAGGGGAGGGAGCTGCATGTGGAAAGGGGACAAGAGAGGAATGGGTCTTACCTCCCCATTCTTGGGTGGGATAGTCAATTCCATGTAGCCGTGAGGGATGTATTGCTGACTGTAATCAAAGCGGGGTTTCTTCATGAGGTGAGTTCTGACGGTTGAATAGGCTCCATCACATCCTACAATAAGGTCACAAGTGACATCTTTGGGAACTTTGTCAGATCTGGAAAATAAAAGGAACCATCCACTTGGGTCTAAAAGGTAGCAACTCACCATGGCCACTACTTGCTTTTACACATCTGACTTAGAGCTTTGATTTCATAGCTATAAAATGAGGATAACATTGATCCCTATCATAGATTTTCTTCTGAGAATGAGAATAATACACGACCATACTGATTAATAAAGACATGCTTGACCACATACTAGCTAGCTAAGACTAAGAGTTGAGTTCCCTGAATGAAGGAGAAAATCTCAAAAAGCAGGCAAAGTGTTCGAAGTGGACGGAATGTATGAACAATCACAGAGATGTGACCAAGATATTTTTTTTTTACGAGCCATACATTCAGCTTGAAGAGAGGGTAGCAGAAGATAAGATTAACAAAAGAATACAGCGTGGGTGAGGAAAGGAGGGAGGAGAAGATGAGAATTTTGAACGTTAACACAAAAGGTTTAAATACATTATCCTGGCAAAAGGAAGAATATATATATATTTTTGCATTGGGGGGATGATGTATAAAAACTGGTAATTTAAGGAATCTCACTTGTAGTGAACGTATTGAAGGAGAGGCAGAAGAGAAGGGAGATGGGGACAAGGTGACCACAGTAGCCGACCCATGCAGGGATGATAGCCAAGGACTATAGAGACGTATTCTCTGAGGCCAGCAGAAAAGAGAAAATAAGGAAAGGGATTCATGAAAAATGATTCTAGTTATCTGGGTAATCATACTAGGAAAGTCAGGAGTGGGGCATGCTTGGAGAAAAACAGATGATCAAGGTTTCAGATGTTTGAGATCATGGCAATAGGTGCCTTCAAAGGTGTTTTATGATAAATTAACATTGATTAGATTGAAATAAGGGCTGGGAATGAAAGGAGAGGCCTGGGCTAGAAAGGTTCATTTTAGAGATGTGACTTTACAAGCAGCTGTTGAAAGGACCGTGAATCCATGAGATACCCCAGGAGTGGGACATGAGGAACTTCAGGAGAAATAGAGTCGGCTGAGGAGAAGCAGACAAATAGCATCTGGAAAGAGGAGAGGAGAAGCGAGCTGGGGTCATCTGCTTCAAGGGCAGAGAGAGGCTGAGGCAGAGTGTGGTCACCAGCATGGAATACGGTAGGAGGGGATTCGGAGAACATCTACGGTCTATTTTCAATCTAAAACTCATTGAATCTAGAACCTAGTTGAATTACACTTTTAATAATCATGTAACTCTTTCAAAAGAGCCTAAGAATACAGTTTACAGACATAATTTTTCACTTCAGACCTTTACTTTTCACTCTGAAGTGAAAGCGGACTGGTGATTACCCAAGCACTGTGATCAGTCCGTCCTCAGGAGAGCATTTCAGCAGCCTGTGGCCAAAGTGCACTTTCACATTGGGGTACTTCTCAGCAGCTGAGGAAACAGAGGGGTGTGTGTGGGGAGGGGAGAAGAGAGAGAGAAGAGAAGAAAAATAAAATTCCAATTCTTATTTCACATTATCAAATTGAAATATTAATCATTCCTCAACAACAGTATTTATTGATTATAGTTATTTATTTATTACGGTTATTTATTCTTAGCAATGTAAAAATAATGAGTTAAAATTGCCATTTGACCACAGTTTGGTAAATTGAATCATTTGGCAGTAAAAGACATGAACAGAAATCAACCATCCTTATTTCTCAAAAAAAAAAAAAATTCAACATTCTAATTTCTATTTTGCAAATTCTTACATTGCTGTAATTTTGGGCACCCTAGGAAAGAAGCAAGCATTGCATACTTTAAAAGTTGCCTCTAACTTAAGATTTATTTTTGATTGGAAATGTTCAGCCAAAGTCCTTTTCTCATACCATGCCTAGAGGCTTCTGATTCAAGTTGTCACACTATAGATTATTGATACTACTAATTCTTTGTATGGTGTCTGGTGCCTTATGAATGTTTGCTATTATTTTAATACGTTCAGAGGATGCTATAAAGAGATCGTCTTAGGTCAGCTATATACTACCTTTCTAAAAGCTGTTTTGTAGTGTATTTACTTTCTTAGGATCAACATGAATAAATCTAGTCACCTAGCCCCACCCCATCCATCTACCCATCCAAAAGATAGTCTTACAAATGTAAGTAAAGAAACTGAGTTAAGAATACTAAGCCTTATTTCTTAAGCCCCTAGTGAATCAACTAGAGTAACTTTCCTCATCACTCTTTCTCCCAGTTCAATTCAATTAAACTCAAAACAAATATTGCCAACTGGCTTTGGGTAGGGGACAACGGAGAAGGCATGGATGACTGCTCTCCAAAGATCAGAGACTGCTGGATTGTATCGAGACAGGCTGATTTAGAAGATAGAAATATTTAAGTGGCACATTTTACAGGGAGTGAATCTGTTTGGTACAAATGCTGAGGAGGAGAAAAAAACTATTATGATCAAAGGCTACATGGGATGTGGTTGGCTGGATTAGACAAGCTACAAATTTAATTAGCAGCCAGGGTGTGTTCCTTTATTGTGTAGGCCTTTTAGTTACTCAAATTAGAAACCTCAGGGTTTCTGTATGCTACACCTTCCTCTTTCTCAGTCTCCTACATGCTCTATTTGGTCTCCTACAGATATTATGAACTTACACCTTTGTCTCTAACCCCATTGCCATAGCTTTAGTCCAGGCCCTCTTTTCTGCACGCAGGGGTTACCCCAGTACCCTAAAGACTGCAGCCCTCTATCAGCCTCCACACTACTGCTCTTGATTTTTCTAAAATGCAAATCTAATCATGTCACTTTGCAAATCATTAGAGGATATCTCTCGTCCCACTAAACTGGGAGTCCTTCACTGAGGAGTGAGCACTCATTTATTCCAGAGCCTAGAAGACAACAGGAATTCAATACTTGTTGAACCAATGACTTTCACTTAGATCACTGAAAGCATGAAAAGGGATGCCAGAGGATGTATCACTAATACTTTTCAAGAAGGAATTGGCATTGTACATAGTCTTGCTTTTAATAACCCATAAAAAGGAATAGTAAACAAATCCCAATAAATTATGTGATAAGATTAGTCTCACGTGCTTCACTCAAAATGACAATGGTAAATAAAGCATTGGACTTACCAGTTAATAGATGCTTGTTTAGATTTTCTCTGCTAATAGAAAGAATATACTGCAAGAAAAATATAGTAAGTACTGTGTGTCTCAGGAGAATGGACAAATATAATTCTATGTTATTCACTCAAAAATAGGAAATATTTATCATTTAGCAGATGGCAAGCTTAGTTTTATGACAATTTAGCTAGAAGCCTTTTAAAAAAATAAACACTTTAATTAAAAACATATAATACGATGCTTAAATTTAAACTTAGGCTTTTGCAAAGTTTGATACTATAAAAACCAAACCATTCTCTTGTAGGAAAATATTATTTTCACTAAGATAGTTTTGTTTCAACCAATTATAAATCTCATATTTTTATCTTATGTGTCCAAATTGAGCTGTTTAATAAACTTCAGAAATGATAAGATCACTAGAATAAATGTACTATTTCTCAAAGAGACAACTTTAAAGGCCTTCACTTCAATATAAAAGGGTGTGTGTTTGTGTGTGATCATGGTGGGAGGGGGCTGGTAGAAGTAGGATCAACTTTCTCTGGAGCATGTGTTGGTTGTTTCTAACTTTGTAGGACAATTCAAGTGGGGCCAACTGTTCATGAGGAATGGCAGGCACAGTACCTGGGGCCCACCATACTTTTAAGGGTAGATTAAAATGTTTTAATTTTAGTTTATTTTAAAAGCAGAAGAAAAAATAAGTCAAATGAATATATAAGAATAAATGTAGCCTGGATTATATATATCTATATCAATGCATTCATAAAATCTAATTTTTAATATTTATTGTTTTATAGAGAAAGAGGCCCACAAAGGCCTCCCTAGGGCCCATGAAAGTCATAATGCAGCCTTACAATTCAGGGTGAGTCGATTGCTTTAAAAGTTTTTAGCATATAATTTTCCAAATTATGGCACAACATTTAACACAAATATGCTAATTTATGACTTCGCCTTATTCAAATGTAGATATTTAAAATTAACAGATCTATATTTGGTGTAAAAATAAGTTGGTCATGATACACAGGCAATGACTGAAGAAGAGTTTCCTGTGTCTTAATGTAAATTAAAATTAAAGGGGGCCTCTTAATTCTCTGCCTCCCACTTCTGTTTTCCAATCTTTGATGTCATTAATCACTTCACGTCAATGGAAACTACACTTGTTATTTAAAATATATTAGGAAACATTTTAAATATGAAGTCTCATTTACATGGGGAAAATATTCTTTGCACATCAGTAATCAGGCTTGGTTAACATATGAGAGCTGACAGACACACGGCTCCTGCAGGAAGACCAGAAAGTGTCCCTGTCTGGTCTGCTCCATACCCTTTGGTAGCATTGTATCATAACCAAATGTTGGAGTCATTCCCCTCAAGTCTCACTTCTCCAATACCTATTCTAAAAGGTCGATCTTATTAGGAACAAGCATAAATAAAAAAGTAAGAGCTATAAAATGTCCCTTGGAACCAAAATGATAATAATAATAAATAACAACAACAACAACAACAATAATAGTATAATTTTAAGGAAGTTGGATTATCTCCTTTGGAGATTTCTAAGGCAATAGTTGCAGTGCTGACTTTTTCTAATACGTTAGAAAAAAATGTTTATATTCTATATTCTTAATACCTTCAAATGAGAATGTTCCTGAGTAAGGAAACACCATTTCTCTACTCTGGGCATAGGTGATGAGGAGGAAGAATTGGGGAACTCTGACCTGCTCTGTACATTAGAAAGTATGTTGGTGGTTCCTAGGGCAACCTGGAGAGGAGATGGGAGGACCCAGCAAGACAGGAAGAGCCTGGGAAGAGAGAACAGCCTGAGAAAACAACAGCTGGAAGAGGGAGGCTCAGAGAAGGGGCTCAGAAAGGAGTTTGGAGATCCAATTGTCCACATTGGGTATTCCTAAATTGTTTGCTGTTCTGTATACAATGTGGACCTCCAGGACTCCCAGTTCTTCAGAATATTCATGTGTCTTTTGAGTGAATGTCATTTGTGGAAATTAGTGAAAAACGTGAACTCCACGTCTGGACCATCATGGTACAAAGCCAATACTGAGAGGGAGCAGACACTGAGAGGCAGTGGAAGCCAACAGAGGGTAGGCTACCTGGGGACCTGTGGAAATCCTGGGGCCATGGGAGGGCTTTAGACTCCCTAAAGCTGTGGAATTAAGAGACTCAAAGCAATTTTCCATGGTTCTTAAAGAAGAAGGAGGCCCCCATGTTTGACTCAGACATAAAAGTAAGAGAGGTGGCTATAAATTTAGCCTTAACTCAGTTCTTAAGAATTGAGAAGTGGCAGGATTGATGGAGAGATCATTACTTACTTCCCTTTTCTAATGCATTGAAGGCCCCGAAGTGGAAACTCCCACCATCATTTTTATCCTCGTGGGGAGTCACTGGAGATGAAGCTGCTGCTCTCACTCTGTCTCTGGTGGCGTGGGTACCTTTTAGTCTCAGGTCCAAGTGACTCTCCTCATCTAGCTCTCCTCATATTTTGAACCATATCTCACTCCTTGGTCTATTTATGTTTTATTGGTTCACTCTCACCCAAGGGGATGGTTTCCTCGCACATTCCATATTAATCAAAGAAAAAGGTGGAATGACTATTGAGTCACTCTCGACTTTGTAAAAGAAACAGCATAACTCAGTGGTGAGGGCCTCCTGCATCACGCTCCATATGCCATTGTCTGAGAAACCTGCCTCATTTCTCCCTGGGCATCAAGCTCACACAATTGTGTAGCCTTTCTTCGCCTGTCAAGCAAAGTGGTTGGATTCGATGAATCTAATGTTGTTGATCACTACAAGATTCTGTTATGAGAAAGTGCATTTACCTAATACGCACCTGGATATTTTTAGAGTTCTGGTCTCACCCAACTTCTCTCCATAGATGGGCTTTCACTTTATTGGGTTGATGCTCTCTCACTGACAATTTACAATTTCAACAAAATGTCTGTCTCAGATCTCACTTTCTCTGGGAAGTCGTCTCTGAAAACTAAAGCTTGCTCCCTCTCTGAAGTACACAGTCATGCACTCCTGACACTCACAGAGTCCTGTTTCCATGAGCATGTGTGCTTTGTTGCTTGCTCCCCAAAGCACCGTCCACAGACCAGCAGCATGGACACC
>KE774348.1:7098-29767 GCA_000465285.1 Eidolon helvum | reverse complement strand
TTTACATTTAGTGTGATTATTGAAATATGAGGGGGGGGTATAGCCATTTTATCTTTTG
The DNA here is from genome assembly GCA_000465285.1 of Eidolon helvum. Classification (NCBI taxonomy): domain Eukaryota; kingdom Metazoa; phylum Chordata; class Mammalia; order Chiroptera; family Pteropodidae; genus Eidolon; species Eidolon helvum. Next base: position 29,709 of record KE774348.1, on the reverse strand, counting down.
CTCTCTGGTAGCTTGGTATTTTCATTGCCTTCACGTAGATCTTCCCTCCGTTTCTTGTTTTAGGTTATACACTTCAGTTCTGAATCTTTGGCATGTGGTTACCATTACATATATGTAGAGGATAGTGTGTGTGTGTGTACATATATACACGTATATATATATGTGTATATATGTATATATACACACATGTGTGTATGTATATGTATATATACACACACATATATATACACGTGTATATATGTGCACACACACACACACACACACACACAGTAGTCTGAGAGAGGCAGCTTCTTTGTTTCTCCCAGTCTATCACTTGATCCTCGGGGTTCTGACCTGTGGTAGCTCTTATTCGTAGATTTCTCGCTCTGACGTGCTTGTTTGCAGGTTGGGTGTTTTTTGTTGAGTTTTAGATGTTCGATGTTCAACTTGTTTCAAGAGGAGAGATCTGCAGACATCTTCACTCTGCCATGTTTCTGACGTCATCAATGTATAATCCCTTTCCTATGTTTTCTTATTCACATCTTTAGCTTCTTTAACACTTCCTATAATACTGGTTTAATGGTGATGAGCTCTTTTATCCTTTTTCTTGTCTGGGAACCTATCCCTCCTTTGATTCTAAATAATAGTCTTGCTGGATAGAGTAACCTTGTTTGTAGGTCTTTCATCACTTTGAATATTTCATGCCAATCCCTTCTGGCCTGCAAAATTTCTGTTGAGAAATCAACTGACATTCTTATAGGAGTCCCTTTGTAAGTAGCTACCTTTATCTTGCTTGTTCTCTTTGTATTTAACTTTGGACATGTTAATTATTATGTGTCTTGGTGTGGGCTTCTTTGGGTTCATCTTGTTTGGGACTTTGTTTCTTGGGTTTGCATATCTACTTCCTTTACCAGGTTAGGGAAGTTTAAAGTCATTATTTCTTCGGACAGGTTTTCAATTCTTTCCTCTCTTTGTTCTTCTGATATCCCTATGATGCAAATGTTGGTATGCTTGATGTTCCAGAGATTTTTGACTCTTTTTTCTTTTTGCTCTTTCTGATTGGATGTTTTCTGCTACTTTGTCTTCCAGTTAATTGATTTGATCCTCTGCTTTATCTAATTTGTTGCTTCTCTGTATTCTTCATGTTGGTTATTGTATTCATTTCTGAATGGTTCTTTTTTATTGTTTTTTTCTCTCTTTGTGTAAATTTTCAGGAGTTCATCTACTCTTCCCCTAAGTTCATTGAGTATCCTTATAAGCACTGTTTAGGACTCTGCGTCTGGTAAATTACTTGCCTTCATTTCATTTAGCATTTTCTCCTGGAGTTTTGTTCTGTTCTTTCATTTAGGATATATTTCTTTGTCAACTCATATTGCTCATTCTGTGTTTGTTTCTATGTATTAGGTAGATCGGCTGCATCTCCCAGTCTTGGCAGAGGGGCCTTATGTAGTAACTGTCCTTTTAGGCCTAGAGGCATAGTATTCCTGATTACCTGAGCCAGATGCTCCATTTGTGTCCCTTGTGTGGGTTGTGTGTGCCCTCCTGTTGTCGTTTAGCCTTAATTGCTATTGGCACATCAGTGGCTGGAGTTGATCCTTAGGCTGACTGGCTGTGAAAACTAATGGTGACTACAGTGGACAAGCTTTTGTGCAGGACCTGGACAAGCTGTTATATGGGGGCTGAACCCAGAGAGTGAGAGTTATTTTAGTGGGGCTTTGGTGTCCCTCAAGTTCACCTTTTGGGTGTGTCGTGTGTGGAGCTGGTTAGGTGTGGTCTAAAGCAGGCCACTGTGTACGTTGGTTCTGGAGCCTCTTGGGAAGGGCTCTGGTACAGGCCAAAGTCAGCTGCCACTTTTGCTCAGCTTTAGGCTGCCTGGTGGGAGCTAGAAAGGTGGTATTTAGTTGGTTGTTGCTGTTCTGGATTTAGAGGTGCTGGGAGAGGCTATACTGTGATGTGAGGTCAGCTGCCACTAATACTAGTCTTGGGCCACATTGACGGGCAGCACAATGTGAGCTGAGGTGAGTTGCCACATGCTGCAGCCAATTAATCTATTCTAAGCCAACACTTGCTATAGCTTAATACAGCCTGGGGCCACCCAACAGGAATTACAATGCAAGCTGAGACCAGTGACCACTTGTACTGGGCTTGGGCTGCTTAGCAAGAGATACAGGGCATACCAAGGCTATCCTGCTGCTTATTTGGGGTTTGTGGACCTTTGAAAGATTTTTGAACGTCCATACCTTGAGCTGAGGCAGTGCGCTCATATGGAAAAGCCACTGAAAGTGGCTCGGGCAGGGTAAGGGAGTTGAGTGGGAGACAAGGTCTCAGGGAATCACCAGGGTGGAGTGAAAGGTGTTAGCCAAGTTGACGAAGAGCTCAGATTTGATATCTGCCTGTGCCAGGCCAGCTGAATGGGAGGAGAGTTCAACAAAGGAACAATGGTACCTGCTAGCACTTGTGTGCCTGGGGAGAGCTACTCTGTCCCCAGCCCCTTGAGCCCTCACTTTGAATCTAGTTAATTTAGATTTGTCCCTGGATGTCCCAGGCACTTTTTGAGCTGTTGCCCCTGCACCGGAGCCCAGATCAAGGGAGTTTGCCAGTGAGTGAATCTGTGCTTGGCCCCTTTAAGAGGACACCTTGGTATACAGCAGCTCTTTGTCTTACTCAGATGCAGTCCCTGTTGGTTTTCACAGCCAGATGTTATGGAGACTCCTCTTCCTGGCAGTGGTGTTCCAGGCTGAGAAGCCTGGTGTGAGGCTTGGACCCTTCTCCTGAGGAGGGGCCTCTATAGTCAAGACATCCCTCTTAATTCTTAATTGTCACATTGTGGTTGGGGGACCTGCCCATTCCATGTCTTCATCCCTCCTACTGGTCTCATCCTGGCTGCTGCTTATATCTTTAGTTATAGGAGTTCCGTTCAGCTAGTCTTAAGGCAGTTCTCAGTAATGGCTGTTATATAATTAATTATAATTTTGATCCGGTCGTGAGAAAAAGTGAGCACTGCAATTACCTACTCTGCCATCTTGACCAGTAGTAATCCATTCACGTTAATGTTGTCATTGATACACTTGGATTTACGTCTTTCATTTTACTTTTTCTTTCTATTTCTCTGGGGTTTTTTTGTTTCTCCGTACTTTAATACTTTTTTGTATCAAGTACATATATACTAATGTAAATAACATTTTAATTCCTTTAATGACTTCAGATTATGTGTTACAAACTCAGCAATACGGGGTTATAATATTTTATAAATTCTAAAAGAAACTGTGAGAAGAAAAATACATAATTTTAGGTTTTGTTATATTACCTTTCTTACTGGTTCCCTTTTGTTCCTGTGGATTTGAGTTACCATTTGGTGTCATTTCCTTCCTCTAAGACAGCTTCACTAACACTCACCCTTTTTGCTGTTATTGGCAAATGTATATATACATTTTACATATATAACCTTTATTATGTATATAGGCCCATCAATACAATTATATATGTTTTGTTTTATATGACTGATTTTTAAATCAAGAGAAGAGGAAATATGTATACTGTTTTTTTTTTTTTTTTTTAATAATTACATAATTACCTTGTGCTGTTTGTTTTTTCATGTGGACTCATTACGTTCTGGGGTCAGTTGCTTTCAACTTGAGTTATAAAGCAGGTCTGCTAGCAACGATTCTCTGTTTTTATCTGGGAGTGTCTCTATTTCACATTTATTTTTGAAAGATAATCTTTCTGCAGTCTCCAGTCTCAGTGATGAGAAAACATCTGTTTACTCTTATAGTGGTTCCTTAATACATGAGAGTCATTTTTCTCTTGCAGCTTTAAGGTTTTTCTCTTTGCCTTTACCTTTTAAAATTTTTACTATGGTGTGTCTGATTTTGGATCTTTTTGCATTTGTCCTCCTGTTACTCTCCCATATGGGTCAGGAAACTCAAATCAGGGTCCTTCTGCCCAGTGTTATTCACACCAATGGAATGAGAGTGTATTTGGTAAAGCAGAGCAAAAACTTTATTTTTGATCAAGGAATGGAGAGGGTGAGCTTACGCTGGAAAGGCACCTCCTTAATTTGGAGAAAATAAGGAGAGTTCTTATAGGATTGGTGGGAGGTAGGGGTGGGGATTTCCGAGGAAGGGTGCAGAGTTCCTGGAATTGTGGGGGACCGTGAGTATGCGCAGTTCCTAGACATGCTTGGAACATGCCTTGCTCTATATCACATGTCTCATTTTAATGTTAAGTCTCCATTCCTCGTTGTGGTCTTTTGTATGCTCATGAAGAAAAGTTGTCAACAGGTCACTTGGCAAGGGGTTTGGGGTGCTGTCTTGGATCTTTCCTGTGCAGAGTGTTTTTGTAGCTATGGCCCTTGAGTTTCTTACGTGATTCTTGCTTGCAGGCTTAGCTTGTCCTGGAATTTCTGCCCCTTCTTGACAAGTTCAGCCTCCTTTAGTCAGGAGATATGTTGTCAAAGGTGTAAGAGGTGACAGGCGAATTAATAGAAGTTTAAGGATTAATTAATAATGTGGTAGCACAACCTCGTGATACTACTAAAAGTTCATTGAGCTTCTTTGATGTTTTTTGATTATTTTCCTAGTCCTTTTTTCTTCTTCTGGTACTTTCAGTATGCCTGTGTTGGTGGTGCACTTAATAGTGTCACACTTCATGGTGTCTCTGAGGCTGTGTTTATTTTTCATTTTTCTCTCTGATCTTCAGATTGCATAGTCTTGCTCTTCAAGTACGTTGATTTTTTTTTCTGTCAGCTTAGCGTTATGATTGAGCCCTCTAGTGAATTTTTCATTTCATTTATTATACTTTTAACTCCAGAATTTCTATATTTTGTCTCTTTTTTTAAATATAATCTGGTGAGACATTGACCGTGTATGGTCCTTTACTTCCTGAAACATGCTTTCTTTCTCTTTAATTCTTTGAACAAATTTTAATGGCTTTTTAAAAGTCTTCACTAAGTTTGGCATGTAGGCTCTCTCAAGGATAGTTTAGCTTATGTTGGGTTACACTTTCCTATTTCTTTGCATAGTTCATAATTTGTTGTTAAAAACTGGACATTGCAGCAACTAGATACAAAACTACTCTTCCTCTGGCTTATAGTTGTTGTTTGCTTATTTGTTTACCGTGATGGCTAGACTGTTTTAGCAAATTATATTTCATGGGCATGTGCAGAGTAATCCTGAGATAACAATGGTTTTATGAGGGCTCTCTTTTCTGTCTTTCCCTGATTTTTGTGTTACACTGTCTGCTTGAGTTGGTATCTCAAGATACTATTCCTGCCTCCACTAATTGCTGGTTGATTGCTCCTATTTTCAACAGTACTCTGGGACATAAATTGCTATAGCATCTTGATCCATTAAATTTGGGGGCCCTTCCCATAGGTAATCTTTGAGGCTAGTTTTTGAGGTTCGTTCCTACCCCGTAAGGGCTCTCCTTAGTTCTCAGGTAAATTTCTGGCTGGTCTCTGGTTAACTTGTTCTCATGAAACTGCCAGCCTCTTCTTAATTGCTTACCACCACAATCTCCATTGCTTACCACCACAATCTCTATTATTTTCAAAAGCGCCCTTAAGCTTAAACTTCCCAACATTCTGGCTGAAATAAAGTCAGTTCACTTGGGAAGAACAGCTGAGCCCTTTACCTTGGCAGATGCAGTTTCCAGCTTCTTCCATTAAGTATCAGTATGGAGTGGACAGAACCCCCTCCCTCAGAGGTCTGTGTCCCAGCTCCCTGACTCTGCCTACTCTTGAGTCCTGAGGAACCGGAGGAAGAAGCAGCGTGGACAGCCCCCCCGCCCTCAGAGGTCTGTGTCCCAGCTCCCTGACTCTGCCTACTCTGAGTCCTGAGGTACTGGAGGAAGAAGCAGTTAGGTAGCACCCCCTTCCTTAGAATTCTGAATCCCAGCTCAGTGGAGCCTCTGCCCTAGGCTTTTAACGAACTTCCTCCCTTTGTTTTCTCCTGGGATAGAGGCAGAAGCTGCTTTCTGTGGTTCTTAGCTCTAGGGCGCCCCCTTGAGCTCCTTTTGCTTTTCCAGCTCTCCAACATCTATTTAACTGATTCCTTATACTATTTATTTATACTAAGTTGTCTCTTAAATATAAATGTATACTGAATTATTTCTGTTAAAATACTTGTACAGTTTTATTTTTAATCTTGCAGCCAGATGAATTCCTCTAAAACACAGCTCTCAACAAGTTATTCATTCTTCTGACAAAATTAAACAAAACAAAAAACTGTTATTCCACAGCTACCTTTTTACAAAGTCAGATCTATAGTAAATATAAGTTGTTATTAGTTTCACCAGCTACTTGATTGAAGGAGGAACTTTTTTTCTGTACTTTCTGTTCTAGATTATGATTTTAAGTTCTTGATCATTGCTTCTGTCTCAGGAGTTTATTTTATTGTAAACCAGTAAGGCACATAGCAAATATGTTTATGTAATTCTCTTCATAGGAGAGCCTCCATTCTTACCAGAATCTTTTGACCGAATTCTTCTTGATGCACCCTGCAGTGGAATGGGACAGAGACCAAATATGGCTTGTTCTTGGACTTTGAAGGAAGTGACATCTTATCAACCGTTACAGCGAAAGCTCTTTACTGTGGTATGTGTTGGTACTTTGCAAAAGAAAGTTGGCCTTCACTAGTTTGATGTTTCAGAGCTTGAGAGCAGTGTTCATAGCAGCAGCATTCACAGTAACCAAAATGTGGAAACAACCCAAGTATCCATCAACAGATAAATGAATAAGCAAAATGTGATATATACATACAGTGGAATATTATTCAGCCTCACAAAGGAATGGAATTCTGATACATGCTACAACATGGGTGAACTTTGAAAACATTATGCTGAGTGATATAAGCCAGACACAAAAAGACAAATATTGTATGATTCCATTTACATAAGGTGACCAGACTAGGCAAATTCATAGAGACTAAAGGTTACCAGGAGCTGGAGGTTTGAAAGAATGAGGAGTTAATGTTTAATGAGTACAGAGTAAGTTTGGGATGATGGAAATATTCTGGAGATGGATAATGGTGATGGTTGCCCAACAGTGTGGACGTACATAGTGCCACTGAATTGTACACTTAAACATGGTTAAAATGGTAAGTTTCTTATATGTATATTTTATCAGACAAAAAAGGACAGAAGACCTAGTTTTAAATTCAGGGAACTTTTCTTTATGTTGACTCTTTCATTATAGGCAGTAGTAGAATTTCTTTACTGAGACATAATGAATTTCAAACATTCTGCTTTATCTTTAAAAATATCACTAGATTGTTTACTACTTGATATAAAGAATTAGATATAAAACAAATTACTCTTTTTAATAGTGTTCCTGGATCATTTTAAGATAGCAAATTAAAAGTGGGAAGTCCAGTTATATAAATGTCTAATCATTGTTGTACACCTAAAACAAATAAAATACTGTATGTTAACTATAATTGAAAAATAAAAAAAAAATTTTAATGGAAGTCCATTGAAAATTAAAATGGGAAGTGACAGTGTCAAGCATAGAAGAATCATAAAAACTTTGCAAATCTAACTGGTCTTCAATATGTCTTTTAGAATCCCAGACGGAATATCCAAGGATTTTTCTGTCTTGCAAAAATGACTGTAGATTTCACAGAATATAAACAACATTTGTCCAAGGATTACTTCATTATTTTCTCACAAGCCTTAATTATAAGCACATAGACTACAGCAGTAATGTACATAATATTATTCAGTCTCTAAAGTTGTCTGTCAGTGTATTTCTAGTCATCTCTTCTGGTGTCTTCTTTCGTACACCAGAATGGCACTGGTAATGGATTATTTTACTCTTTATTATTTTATACAGTCTGTGAAGAATACATCCTGGGAATTAAAAGAGCAAGCAGTACTAAAAAAAGTTTTACTTATAGGCAAAACTCACTTTGACTTGAGGGTAAAATTAGGACACTGTTTTAAAAACACTTTTTGTTCGAGGCCATAGCAAAAAGATAATTCAAAAAGGCCACTTAGGATGCATCATCTCAATGAAAAGGAACAGCCAGCAGTGTTAGAATTGAGAATATGGCAGGTATACCACCTGGCATAGATAGACACTGAGAAGAATGTGGACCTTAGAATCAGACACACGTTTTTTTTCTATTAATTTATTTTCCAGTTACAGTTGACATACAATATTATTAGTTTCAGGTGCACAACATGGCGATTAGGCATTTATATATAACTTATGAAGTGATCCCCCCGTTAACTCTAGTAACCGTCCAACACTATACATAGTTAATACAATACTATTAACTACCCTATGCTAAACTTTGCATCCCTGTGACTGTTTTTATAACTGGAAATTTGCTCTTAATCTCTTTCACCTTTTTCACCAATCTCCCATCTGGCAACCATCAGTTTGTTCACTATATCGTGAGTTTATTTTTGTTTTGTTTTCAGGTTTTTTTTAGATTCCAGATATAAGTGAAATCATATGGTGTTTGTCTTTCTCTGACTTGGGGGGGGGGGGGGGGGGGGCTCTAGGTCCATCCATGTTGTCGTAAATTGTAAGATTTCATTCTTTTTTTTATGCCAAGTAATATTCCATTGGATATATGAACTGTATCTTCTTTATCCATTCATCTGTCATTGGACACTTAAGTTGCTGCCATATCTTGACTATTGTAAAGGGGGGTGCAATGAACATAGGGATGCATGTTTCTTTTCAAATTAGTATTTTGGATTTCTTTGGATAAATACCCAGAACTGGGCTTGCTTGATCATATAGTAGTTTTATTTTTAATTTATTGAGGAACCTCCATACTGTTTTTCACATAATTTTTTTTTTTTAGTGTCTTTGTCTAGTTTTGGTATCAGGGTAATGCTGATACCTTCCTTCCTCTTAAATTTTTTGGAACAGTTCGAAAAGAATAGGTAATTCTTTTTTGAATGATTGGTAAAATTCACCTGTGAAGCCATATGGTCTAAGGCTTTTGTTTGTTGGAAGTTTCTGATTACTTATTCAAATTCATTATTAGTATTGGTCTGTTCAGATTTTTTCTTCCTGATTTCAGTCTTGGAATATTGTATCTTTAGGAATTTATTCAATTTTTCCAGCTTGTCCAATTTGTTGGCATATAATTGTTCACAGTATTTTCTTATGATTCTCTGTACTTCTGTGGTGTCTGTTGTCACTTCTATTCCATTTCTGATTTTATTTGAGCCCATTCTCTTTTTTCCTTTATGAGTCTGGCTAAAAGTTTATAATTTTATCTTTTCAAAGAACTAGTTCTTGATTTCATTGATCTTCTCTGTTGTTTTTTAAGACTCAGTTTTATTCATTATTTATTTCCACCCTGATCTTCATTATTATTTCCTTCTTCTCACTTTGGTCTTTGTTATTTGTCAAGTTCCTTTAGGTGTAAGGTTAGATCGTTTGAGCTGTTTCTCAAGGAAGACCAGAATCAGACACATCTTGATTGGAGTCATGCATCCTCTACATAAGTGACTTCGGGGACATTGGTTCCACATCTGAGGAATGGGGATAATAACTACCTAATAGGGTTACCTAATTGGAAATAGCAATCATGCCTCGTAGTTGTTATAGGATTTATTGAGAAAATCCATGTAAAGTGCTTAAAATAATAGGTTGCACACAGTAACAAAGTTTAAATTTTGATCAGCATATTCGGGTTTAAAAAGCATAAGAATATGTTACATATTTTTAAAAAGATTATTAAAAATTAAAGAAGATAAACTTTAGTTACTTGGGACAAATTCATTTTTGTATAATACCTTATTTCCTGATTCATTTATTTACTGGGCAAATATTCATCGAGCACCTTGCTGTATGTAATATATTAATCTAGATGCTAACAATACAGTAGTGAAAAAAGTAAATAGCTCCTGCTTTATTCATGGGGTTTCTATTCTGATTAGGGGAGAAAATTAACAAATAGATGAGTAAGTTATTTAGTTTTTTCTAAGGTGATAATCCTGTGGAGCAAGCTAAAGAAAGGAAGGGAGAACAGGGGTGCTGGATTGGAGAGTTGCCATTTTACATAGGGCAGTCAGGGAGGGCGTTGCTGGAAAGGTGCCATCTAAGCAAAGATAACTGTGAAGGAGTAAGCAGTGCGGAGAATTAGAGGAGCTTTCCAAGCTGTGCGCACAGCCTGCGGGGTGTGCCTTGCGTGTTCCAGAACAGCAGAGGCCATTGTTGCTAAGGTAGTGTGAGCACGTGGTCACGGTGGGTCGGAACGGCGGCTGGAGGCCTGCTTTGCGTAGGGCCTCGAAAGCCACTGGCAGGACTTGGGCTTTGACTCCAAGGTAATGGAGGCATTCAAAGGGTTTTGAGCCGAGATGTGACAGGTTTTGAAAGTACTTCTCTGGATGCTGTATAGAATAGATTGTGGGATGGCAGAGGGGAAGTGGGGGACTAAGGAGGAGACCATTGCAGTAATCCAGGCAGAAGTTCATGAGACTTGGACCAGGATGGTAGCAGTAGAAGTGGTGAGAAGTAGCCAACTTCTGGGTATATTTTGAAGGTAGAGACAGTAGGATTTGCTGATAATGGGGAATGTGAGAGAGTAATGTGGTAAAGGATAATCTAAGGTTTAAGGCCTGAGCATCTGGAAGGATGGAAGTACTTCTCCAGTAGGTTTCAGTGGGAAGATAGGGTTTGAGTTCAAGACATGTCAGATTCCATAGTGGAAATATTGAGAAGGCATTGAATATATGAATATGGAATTCTGCAAGGAGTCTGGCCTAAAAATGTAAATTTGCTGTCTGAAGTTGTGAAACCGACTAATCAGATTTAGGAGACTCTTTTTCCAAATGGACTATAACAGCTCCAAGGTAATGAAATGTATCTAGTATGGAACATCTGATTAAGAAAGAGTCCTGGGCATACAAAACATCATTCTGTTTATCCCAAATATTTGAAAGGTATCATGTAGATACAGAATTCCTTAAACTGTTTGGCCTTGTGGTACGCGTAGTCTGATCACATTTTTCTTTAGGCAGTGAAGCTGCTGAAGCCGGGGGGTGTGTTGGTTTATAGCACATGCACCATCACACTGGCAGAAAATGAAGAGCAAGTGGCCTGGGCCCTCACAGCGTTTCCTTGCCTTCAGCTTCAGCCCCAGGTAAGAATAATTCCCATTTTTTTTTTTGGTGTAATCTGATTACAACAAAACCTAAGTGTGGTAATTAAACACAGGCTGTTATATGAAGAAATATGTTAAGTAAAAATTCTATAACAAATACTGCTATAAGCAAAAATGTTTCTCTCATTAAGTCCATTTTAGACTGCCTGTAGAGAATTTCACATCCTGACAGTTTTTTCGTGTTCATTCCTTGCCGTTGTGTGAATGTACCACAGAGCTTGGGTATATTTTTGCTAGGTGCTTCTTTCACTTGTGGCTCTTGTTCATGTTACTCAGCACTTTGTTTCCAAGAACTTTCTTTTCCTCCTCCCAGTCTTAGATTTTTTAGATAAGGAAAATGTTGAGCATTTATTCTCATGTCACATCAGAGCCCAGACAGGCTTTAAAATAACTGGGATATCAGAAGACTAGCCAAAGGGAGAAAATGGTTCAGGATTATTGCTTCTTTGTAGTCTCTTATATAAATTGTGTAACATTTAAAACCTTTCTTGTTTTTTAACTAGCATTGTCTTTCTGTTATGGTCTTTATTGAAAAGATAATTTATAACTGGATTTTTAGCCCATGGTGTTTGAGATTAAGCTTCAACCTGTACTCATGCTCATTCATTCAGATACATTGAACATGTAACTTTAGTCCCTTCCTGTATTGAAGACTAGTGTACTCATGCTCATTCATTCAGATGCATTGAATATGTAACTTTAGTCCCTTCCTGTATTGAAGATTAGTAGGTAATTGGAATATGTAAAAAAAAAAAACAATCGAGATGGTTTCTAGATGTAGAAATTAAGATAATTACATTGTAGATGAAAGGAAGACTTGAGAATTCACTTGGAATTGTGTGTGTGTGTGTGTGTACACATATACTCAATATATATCTAAAAGAAATGGAATTTTTCCCCCCTTTGGATTGATAGACAGTAGGTTTTCAGACCTATACCTAAGAAAATATATTTTCAGTAACAGAAACATTTGTCTGAGAATTGGGGACTTAAATTAGGATTACGGATCTTTTATAGTAGTGGTCTGAAAGTATCGGTCAATTCCTTATGATTTTTTATTCTAAACTAATTGATGCAGCCTTAATTGATCTCTTTCTAATATTCTAGAGCATTTAAAAACAACAAAAAACATTTATCATCCAATTGGTATAGGTCAAAGAGAGGCATCTTTAGAGACCTAAGGAGCTCCTGTCAGTTTAAGGGAGTCTGATAAATAAAATTGAATTTTTATCTACTACTGTTATTGATAATAATGTTCTATTTATCAAGGACCATATGCCTCTGAATGCCAGGCACTGTATGCCATTATATGCCAGGCATGAGACCACCTTCTTTATTTAAGTCTCAGAACTGAGTATTTTATTTGTTTTATAGATTAGGAAACAGAATTAGGTAAAATTACTTGCCAAAGATCACACAGCTAAAAGGTTGCAGAACTGCGATTTGGAATCCAGTTTTAACTGTGCAGCTCAGGCCTTTTGCTGTGTCATGGTATTGATAAGCATGTGAGCTGTAATAGGTATTACTGCTTTCCTGTTTTAGAAAGACAGTATGTACATTCTACAAAAATAAGGTATTTATTTACTTTTTCTATTTTTGGAACTTGTGATAATCACAACCCAATTTGTCTTTTAACTTAAATTGTGCACAGGCACACTTACTAATTCTAGGATGTTTGTTCATATTTATTCATTTCCTCCAAACAGGAACCTCAGATTGGAGGGAAAGGAATGATGGGAGCTGGCCTGTCCTTTGAACAATTGAAACAGCTGCAGCGGTTTGATCCATCTGTTGTGCCTTTACAGGACATGGACATTGATTCTCTCAGAGATGCCAGAGTGGAAGACATGATTCGGCTGGCAAATAAGGATTGTATAGGGTTTTTTATTGCAAAATTTGTAAAATGCAAAAGCACACAGGAGACGGAGCCTTTAAAATGAAAATTCATTCTGTGTCTGCGCGCGCGTGTGTGTGTGTGTTTAAAAACCAAACTGTTAGGCCACGTGATTGATGGCATGGTTGCTAAGGAAACAGAAAAGGCTGCCAGCTGTTTCACCAAGGATCAGGAGAGGAAGTGTTCGGGGGTGGTATGAGATTATGAGATTTTGTAATTCTAAAATATTTTTTTCTTTATGGATTTAGCAGAGTATAAAGAAAGGGAGATACCTATAAGATACCTGGAACATATTTTCATTTGGGTTCTTCCTTTAATTTGTAAGGAATGCGAGTCATTTTTTATTGTTAATTGGTGAATCTAACAAAAGGAATATAATTAGCAATATTTAATTTGGTTTTTAAAAATCGTTTTCCAATCCTGATTTCCTGAGTATAAGAACTCAGGTCATGGGAAGTATGACACTGACCGTGTGCCAATAACCGGGCTGAGAATTTTACCTCTTTTTCTGCTACTATTTGGTAAATAAACCCTCTTTCAAAATGAAGTCTGGACTGCTTCTAAAATAGTCTGTTGTTACTGTGTTTACTTTTTTTTTCATGATTTTAAGCTAAAAAGTAAAATGAATGTTTTTTTTCACTTTGTAGATTAAAATAAATGAGGATATTCCACAGTTCGGGTACCTTTTATCAAGTACTGGAACACATACTGTAAAAGTTATGAGAGACGTGTTTGGTGAGAAAGAGGAAGACGGCTTCTGACAGCTGGAAATGGGCCTGGCACTGACAGGTAGGCCTTGGTGTTCTCTTGCCGAATATAACTGCACAGAACGCCAGCATCAGACAAGGCTACTGTGACTATGTTAGATCAAGGCACAAAAAGACCACTTCATAATCACATCCGAATTTAGGTAAAAACAAGAACATCATCCAAATCACAAAAGTGATCAAACATCCTCCTGTTGTGGCCAATATAAGTGACTGCTTTTTTTTTTTTTTTTTTTTAATTATAACCTTATGTTTGCTTCATCCTACCCGCTTTTTAGATAAGATATATTTAAATGTCCAATACACAGCCCTAGGTTAAAGGCCACTCATGTAGAGTTATATACATCTTCTTGTTAATTTTCATTCACATCGCCCCAAAATTTCTGAGCCTTGGGCATGTAAAGTGAACAATTGGAAACAACTGCTTAATAGTTTCTTCCCCCTGTAGGTTTCTGTTAGGAATGTTGGTAACTACTGATGGTATCCACCAAGATGGAAAGGCCTCCTGGATCAGATAAGACCTTTAGATGGCCTCGCCTTTGAGGAAGCCTTTCTTGAACACCCTTCCCTGAGGTTGGGTTGGGCATTTCTCTCTGTACACCCCTAGGGCCCATAGTGCCTGCTGTCGGGGCACTTTGAACAGTTTACTAGGCAGGCCCCTAACTACCACCCTGACGTAGGAAAATTCTGGAGGCAGGCACCCTCTCTTTTCTGTCACTGCTTCAAAGCAGATTGCCAGCATGCTTACTGAAGGTAAAAATTTTTCAAGCTCTGTGAGATTCAGATATGTGAAGGATTTCTTTAATTCTTCATTGTACCTTATCTGCAGTAGATGTCATTTTACTAAAGAGAAATACTGTTTACCTGTGGCACTTGTTTCTAGGGCTCAGCATACTTCCCCAAACTTTAAATGTATTTTTTTAAAAGTACATAGAATCCATTTCCTCTCATGCTCTCTACAAGGCCTAATGTGCTGAGATGAAAATGATAGAGAATTAGCCTAGCAGCAAACGTGTGAATTTTTGGTTAATACTGACCAATATCAAAATATAAGCAATGTAGGCTAAATAGAAGAAAAAATATTTACATATTGAAATCAACAAGGACAAATTAATATTGTTAAAAATTTTTCCTTTAACATACATATTTAGTGGGATTTTTTCCTTCAAAAAATAAAGCAAATTGGGAAATAATAGACATACTCAATTTTAAAAGACTAGGAAACTTAAGAAAAAATACAATGAAAAGAAAAAAGATCAGGAAAATGTGGAAGAAAATTAATATATTATCTTTTAACATATTTAGTATTGACATAGATATTTCTGTGAAACAGAAAAGGCATTTTAATTGAACGGTGAGTACATTTTACTTCAAAATCCTGTATCACAGTTTAAATAGCAAAGTGAAGTACAAAGAGTTAAAAATATAATTTAGCCAAAATTAACCAACTGACCCAAAACCACCTAGTTACTTTTTTTCTCTAACAGTTGACTCTTGAAGTTTTAATAAGATCAGAGTATCCCAGACTAGCAGCATTACATCATTGATCCAACGGACAAGAATGAGGAATTAAATTTGTCATCAGGATGGGTCTTTATTTTTAAAATGAAGAATAAAATTCAGTATGTGAATTAAGAATTGCTACACGTGTAGAATTAAGATGAAGGAAGGTAATTCTGCTCATATTTTAAAAGATCTTTTATCTGCTGTCAGCTGTCATTTTATCAGACATTAATGGGAAGATCACTACTAAAGTGACATCAGTGATTGGCATTGCCCCCAAGGAAGATGCTCCACAAGTAAGAAATGTTGTTGAATATTTAACATTCCCAACTATCAGAATAATTCCTGAAATTGCAATTGATACCACTAATAATAAACAGTGCAGAAGCCAGCTCTTTATTTGTTTTATGTGAATGACTTTAAACCAGGTTTGTTGAACAGTTCAGTGTAGCTGACAGCGAATGTTTAACAGGAATGCATAGCAGACCATGTTAAAAAATGTGGCATTGTCCCAAAGTACAGAATGACTAAGACACCCTACGTTTAGCAGCACCTTTTTGTAACAATAACTTAAATGAGCAGTAGAGAAAGAGCACAGGGAGAACCGAAATGGGTTTGACAAAACCAGTAGAACTATTAACATTTCCAGCATTTTCTAGGTTGACTACAAAAATCATGATTCTACAACTTGAGTAGATTAAGATTAAGCCTTTGTTGCGTGAAAGGACAATAATTTTACATTTCACAAGCCAGGAAATACCCCATCATCTCTGGGATTCTCATTTACACATATGCCCACTGTACAGTTTCCGTGTATAGATGCTCTTACATAAATCCTGCAGTGTAGTTTTTTGAGGAATACTCTGATTTGGACTAACATGTTTCACAGTAAAGTGAAAAACTAAGAACCCAGGTACAGAATTTAACAAATGGAATTCATTAGCATGACTCTTAGAAAAGGATTAATGGTAGCAGCAGGTTAGCTAAATACCAGTTTTAGTTCAAGAATTTAAATATTCTAGTCATTATTGGGATGAAATTATGGTGTAGCAAAGGATGGGGCTGGTGATCAGCAACATCCTACCATGATGGAAAGTTTATCAGAAATATTTTATAAAATAATGTTAATTGGAATATGGTTTTCCAATGATGTGACTATTTTGCATCAATTTATATATTATGACTAGTTTTTATATTCAATAAATAAATTCATATGTCAACAGTACAGAGCTAATTAACAAATACATTGATTCTGAGGGGAATGTTTTATATTAGCTGACAAAACTATATATATAGATATATGTATATATGTAACTCATTTTTTAAAACTGAGTTTTTTGGGGGGTAGAGGAAATGAGTTAAAAGTGAAACAGTTTTACTTATAAAGGTCCAAGAATATTTGGCAAGAACCTGGAATCATCAAAGGAGCAAAACAAAAAATAGATCAACTTATTTAACAAAATAGTTATGTACAAATCTGAAGTCAGGCATTTATAAATAGGCATTTTCCAGGGACAAATTCAAGTGCTAGGTACCTGCATACCTAATACTGTCTGACCCGTCCAGTTGTCACTGGACAGAATGTACACTTAAGAGACATGGAGAAGCTTTTAGCCTTAGTATGACGACCACAATTGTGAGCTGCTTACAGCCGCACCACTGAGGCATGGAGATGGTATCTTCTTGCTTCTCCATCAGAGTAGACATCTGTCATAGGAAAATATTCTTAACATTTTGTTCACTGCAAGTCACTCCATTTGCCCTGATTACTCCTGAAGAACAGAAACTTTGGTTTAAGAAGCACTTCTAGGTTTTGACAGACAGCAAAACTGTGCGAGTCGGTGGTGGGGGATGGCATGATAGGGAAACTGGGAGGTAACGGGAATGGTAGGCAGGGTTAAAAAGGAAGTGGGAGAAGTCAGAAAAATTTATTTTCCCACGAAATAATTCTACAAGCCGTGTAAACGTTTCTTACTGTAACAAATACTCGAACACATACAGATTGTACATTTCCAGTGAAACAGTTAAAAGTTGCCTGTAATTTTCACTCTCCAGGAGCAGAACAAGGAGCCAACAGATGAATGCTTCCCCAGTCACCTTTGGCAGCACGCTCCCCGATCGCTCAGCGGAGCATTGAAAACACGCAGCACAACTCAGTACAAAGCCAGGTGAGCAGACTTCTGGATGTCAGTCTCTAGCATCTTCATTAGTCTTCAGCATTCAGATTCCTCTCGATCACTCACACACACTCTTACACACAGACGCACCCACACAGTTCCGGCTCGTAGACTCCAGTGCAGTGACATGAGACACTAGCTACTAAGAATGTGTTTGTCACAATCAGTGTAAGCTGCATGGATTAGAACAACCTTTGGAGTTTGGTTATATTTACCATAATTTATGGTCAAAATTATAAACTTACAAGGGTGGTCAAACATTCAGAAACCAAACCTTTTCAAGTCAAGCAATCACACATATTTACAGTATGTACAGACTTTCTCCTAGAGTGGGGATAGGTGCCTAGACGATGTTATTACAAATTTCCTGAATGTGGGCATTTCTAGTCCCTGTAATTCATAAAGCAAATCTGCTGACTTGGCATTAAGACTCTAAAATAGTGTGATCAAACTGATATATATACATATATATAATATATATAAGAAGGTGTTTGCAGAAATAACATTTACAAACTGTCTATACAGTACACAGTACTAGTACATAGAAAATAGATTCTAACTTTATGATCCCCTTTGTGTAAGGCAGGACTGAATCCGTCCCCAAATTTCGTCAGCCAGAGGTACAAGCAAGAAACAGTGGTCCATGGATTAATGAATGTAAATAAGGTGCCTACATATTAAAAATCTGGAGAATCAAGAAATTCCACTTTTTATCTGGGCTGATTCTGGCTTGCTGGATACAGCGACTACATTTCTTAAAATACTAACGCCACAGACTTTGTTCAAGTGGCAGCTACCCCAGGCAGTTTTTGAAAAGTCCAGCACAGAACTGGAGGACTGCAGCTGTACCAGGCAGATTTATATAGCACTTACAAAAGAAAAAAATGTATATTAATACTCTATCTCATGCTATTGCTATTTAAGCAACAGCAATACAAAATATACAAGACAGATCACATATGATTGCAATGTAGACCCCCAAAGATTTAGTGTGAGGATGCTGTTATCCAAGACTTGGGGGGGAAAAAAAAACCACAAAAGGGCCAAAGTCATTGGCGGATGTAAACATCCCTGTTCCCCTCCCCAGCCTCATTCCGTTTTTTGGATAGTCCTTCTCCCTCCCTGTCACAGTAGCGATCCTTAGATTTATGACGGTTCCGTTGTTTGTTGCATTCGTTGTGGTCCTGCTCTCGCTCCAGGTCCCTGGAACGGTGCCGAGACTCCCTGTGTCTGTGCTCGCTGCTCCCGTGGGGCTCATCTCTGTGGTTATGGTCACGGTGCGGGGCATAGTGGTCTGCGTGGTCGTGGGGGTAATCTTCCTTCGGCTCCACGTAGGCAGAGTCTCGACTCTCCTGGGTTTCTGAGTCAAACGTCTCTTGCCTGGAGAGGCCTCGACTTGTACCGCTGCGATGGTTGTGGTGCTGGGCCGAGGACCGGTGCTGGGATTTCTTGACTGGCTCCAGGCAGGGTTCTTCTTCAGCTTGGGAAGCAGCCCGGGCGGGAGCAGAGCGCTCGGTCCTCTGATCACCTTGAGAACCCTGGCGGCGAAGGGAGAAAACTCAGGCATCAGTCAAGGTCAGAGTGTAAGGAACCTCCGCGTCATAAAGCAAGTTCATTCAATTTTAGTCCTTTTTAAGTATCTAAAATGCTGAAATGAAATCTCACCAGCTAAGTTATGATGGACAGTGGCATTTCCAAGGTTTTATACTATGTTATAGTGGACTTTAATTCGTAAGTGCCTGAAACACTGCATGGAATAACCCTTTTATCTCAACAACCAAATGGAAGGAGAGCCTTCTTTTATATGTTCTCTTGTGGTTTAGATACAGGTTTTTCTACACCCAGGTGTGCATACTTAGCTACCTCTGCTTGAATACATGTGGGAAGATTAAAAATCTGTAGGATGCTGGCATTGGCTTAAGGTAAGGATGAAGGATAAAATGTGACATGCTTAAATGGCACTTACTACGAGACAAGCACTCTTTAACCGTCACCTCTCTTAACTCATTACAAGCCTGAGACAGGGTGCATTTTTTCCTGGAGCAGATGAAGGCCTCATCCAAGGTTATATGCCCACTAAGAGGCAGAGCCCCGTTCTGCAGCCAGGCTGTCTGATGCTGCTGTCTGTGCTGCTGTGTAGAAAGTTCTAGCCCTGTCTTAGAGAACATGTAGCTAGGGCGTTCTAAGGTTTCTATATATTCATAGCATTTTCTCTTTACACTGCTTTTCTTACAGGTACAGTCTCACCGAAGGTGTTTATTAAATGACTCGGTGTCGACAGAGCTTCTGCACTGGCACAAGCACGGGGCTGGACATCTGGGCTCAAACCCCCGCGACGTGACCTGAGGCAGCCTGGTTTCTCCAAGAAGCGGGTCAAGGACTCCCCTTACCTGTGAATTGGAGGCTGGAGTGGGACTAACAGGCAGAGTTGAAGTGGCTAAACTGCGGCTCAGGAGAGGGTTGGGGAGGCTGCTGCTGGGGGGGTGGGTGGCCTTCCAGTAGGCCTCCAGGTAGTCAGCAAGGTGCTCACAAGCGTCCTCGAGCTGGTTCTCATCCAGGATCACGTCAAACAACTCCTGCAGAAGCAAGCATCAGAGGCACGCTCACACCGGCCCAGTACTAACTTTCACACCCCCACACACCCCCACCCCGTATAGGAAGGGAGAGGCCTGAGCTGCATTTGCTCTTGTGTGCTCCTCTTTAGCCAGAGCAGGCCATTGTTTAGAACAATAGCAGTGACCAGGAAGAGAACCAGCCAGTTGTAATAGTTGTTAAATGGCACGATAGAAAAGCTGTCTGTCACTAGTGAAAAAAGGAGTTGACACTATGGTGAAAGAGATGTAAAATGAGAATACAGTCTGAATAGTACCTCTTTCAACACAGACTGAGAAAGCTTAATCTTGGAAATGTATGAGGCATGATCAGGACAGGAAATTTGGCAGAAGCTGAAACCAGTGCTGATTTGACATGGTATAAACTTGTAAGTATTAATTGTGATTAACACTTTGAAGTATTAACTGTACTTCTTGGAGCTTCTGAAATACTTAAAGCCAGCTACAGCCCCAAGGCCTGATATGTAAAGCATAGATTAGAATTAGGAATGGATTCAGATGTCAGAATCTAGGTACCTGTTTAGAAATTTGTTTTTTACATAGTCTTAAATCAATATCTCAGATAGTTGAGGGAAAGCAAGTTGTTCCTTATGATTAATGGGATTAACTAACTCCAGATAGATCTGATAAACCACAGTCTTATTTATGATACTAATGAGGTGACCACAGAACTTGCTGTAGCTTCTTGTCAGCCATGAACTGGACAAGGCAGAGGTGGGACAGTTTACTTTTTTGGAATGCAGCTGACTGGTAAGCCTACTTTCCCTCACAGGCATTTAACTGTGTTTGCTTTTATAATGTCATGCCAGGTCTGATCTCTGTATCTAGAGTCTACTGGACATGGAAGAGAACTTACTGGAGGACACTGAGACAGTTTATCAGCTGCTACCATCTGGACGTTGAGGTGTTTAGCTTGAGATTTCCCTCGAGATTTTATTAACCTTTGTAAAACCTGTAAAAGAAGATTTTGTTAAACAGAAAGATATCTACACTGAGGTAAATGACAAGATTCAGTATTTGCTCTTCTGGGGCCATTTTATATATAGCACAAGTGGCTTATAATAGATTGAGCTAGACACATATAAGATTATCTGTAAAATTAACATTTAACAATCTCAGGTGCATGCTATAAAAAAAGATAACTAGCATGGAGCTTATTCTGAGTCTTTTTCAAGACTAACGTTATCAAACTATCATGATAAACCCAAAAAGCATTTTATGTAAATAATGGTATACTTAATGTTTACTATATTAGAAATTAAAATATTCATTTAAAAATTAACAGTAAACCTATTGCATGTTAATATATTTTTTATAAAAAGCTACCCTTTTTGTAACTCTCAAGTGCCTGGCTTCATAGATGACAACTGAAGTCTCCTATTTGCTTCCACAGGTAATGTGTTACAATGTGTGGTTTTGGTTGAAACGTGAAGAAAATCTAACGTCCTACAACTGTGTAGTTGAGAAAAATATTTTAGTAGCCTTTCAGATAATTGTGGATATTCTTTGTAGTGTAGAAACTACACTAGAGTTTCTTAAAGATTAGTTGCCATGTGAAATATGGAACCATATCAACGAGCCTGTCTTACTATTAAATTAAATTGGTCTGTCTTGAAATCTGAATGGATTTTTTTATTGTGAATGATTTGTAACATCAATTGTTTGGAAAATAATGGCTCACTACTGAGTACTTAAGATCTTCCAAATGTGGACACATTTCATTATATAATATTAAAACATTTGTTAATAATCATTGATCTCATTAGAAAAGTCTTTTATCTGCTGGGAAGCTTCCATGCTGTCAAAGGTGAATACACATTTTCCAGAACTCTAATTTTTGTTTGAAGGCTTAAGTTTTATCACTGGTAACAAAAGCTCTTAGTTGTTTTCTTTGATGTGACAGACTCACTTTTTTGCAGAAGATATCTGCCAGGTACCCAAGTCAGAATATACATGGCCTGTCAGTTCTTTCAAATAAAAATAGAGTTCCATAAAAAAAGCTACTTAGTTCACAGCTCGAATAATCACACCAATGCTTGTCTTCAAGATAGCTAACCTGCTGGAGTATATACAGCCTAAATGTACTTTGTAGAATCAAAATGTAATCAAACTAAGTTAAGCTGGTTATTGGGTTGGGTATTTTTTAACTGCAAGTGCATGGGAAGAATACAGCACCTGCTACTACTGTGTCCCATAGTCTTGATTTGTGCTTAGACACTTGCAGTTTTACGTGCCATTGCTTTTGAAACATCAGTGCAAATGGCAAAGCAGTGAAAAAGATGTGACTGTTCAGTCGTACTATGGAAATGGTTTTGAAGCTTCTGGACCCCCTGAAAGTATCTAAGAACTGTCCCTCCTGGGGTTCCACCACACTTTTCTTTTTGAGGTCAGCTATTCTAAGCTGTGAAACTAAAAATCATGCTTTGTTTATATTGATCATAAAAAGTGACTAACAAACATCTCTTCAAACTTTTTATAATGGATAAAGACATAGCCTGTTCTAACTGGAAAATAGGACATAAACACCCATCTTAGTAAACTTTGCTTAAAGAG
>AWHC01101809.1:0-18389 GCA_000465285.1 Eidolon helvum | reverse complement strand
GCATCTGGTACGTGGCAAAGCCTGGATTCACACCTAGAGTTGTCTGGTTCCAGAGATGCTGGTGCTGGTGGAGTAGGTGAATTGCAGGCCTGTCTGGGATCAGATCTGGGCTCTCGTAGGTATTAGGAGAGAGCTTGGCAAGTTTCCTAAGTTTCTCCATCTTCGGCAGTCTCACAGGTCAAGTGGACATCATAGTAGTACCTACTTCATAAAATTAGCGTGAAACGCGAGACCACAGAAAGGGCAAGGAGTAGTTGCTAGCTGTTAACTATTGTCTCATGGAGTTATTGACATCTGTGGGGTGTCAGAAGAGATGAGAGAGTAGAGTCCAGAGAGCTGCATATATTCCAATGAAGTCACATGGATACGAGTGTCCTGTCCGAGCCAAGGGGGAGCTCAGCGCAGGACCTCTCAAACACTCAACCAAGTGCCACAGACTTTCACTTTATCTCCACTGACCCTCAGAACAAACCAGCCAGTTCAGGAGCCCAGATGTGCAAAGCAGGGAGACTGAGCTCACAGCCACAAGGCGACCAGACCCCAGGCTCACGGACACTGGAACGAAGAGGCCAGCTTAACCGCCCCCCACGCCACAGTGTCTGGGCTCTAGCGCTATGAAGGCGATGGTTTAGATGGCCTGGGTCCAAACGCAGCCTTGTAGCTTACGGACCGTGAGTACCGGTTCTCTCATCTGCACAACAGAGACGGCAGTCGTCCCCAACTCACGTTGTCATTGTAAGTGTTAAATAAGTTACTGTTGGGGAAGTATTTAGGATGGTGCCCGGCATTACTGAGCCTTGCTGTAGCTCAGTTCCTTTATCTCTATATAGGAATAATAACAATTCTTACCTTCTATGATGTTTATGAATATCAAATGATTTAATCCATGTAAAATGCTTAGCACGGTGTCACATATGTATTGGAAGCACTCAGTACATGGTACGTGTCTTCATGCAGTGTTAGTGACAATGACGGTGATGGCAGTTAGACATCAAAGTACAAACCTTCTGGTAGAAATAATCGTACCTAGACTGATAGCAGACCTTCAGAAGCTTAACCTGAATGGTCTTCCTGTTTGTTCTGGCTCCTTTCCTGAGAAATTTACTTGTTTGCTCCTGGGGGAAGGCGAATAAGGTGCTAATTCTACTCATGATCCTCAACCAATGGGGAGGGTCCATCTTGCTAAGGATGAAGACAGAGTTCATCTGCTTCGTGCTTACCTCCTAGAGACGTCGTGAAGATGAAATGGGACCGTGCACGGAAAGATCCAGGTGGCTGTTGGGATGCACTGTGACTTTCCGCTGCTTCGCAAACTAAACGAGTGTTATAAAATATCACAACAGGAGAACTGAAGGACTTTCCACAGTAACACTCCTCAAACGGAAGACTGCCTGGATGTTTGTTTGTGTATTGTCTTTAGATAGTGGTTAAACAACAACCATGACTGACAGCAGTGCCCCCTGATTCTCCTATTTTAATTTAAGACATTAGAAGTCCAAACCTTCACCCAAGAAACTGATGCTCAAATGACCCGCCCCAGTTAACTCAGAAATGCTTTAGTGTTTTTGAGCTCTGCGTGCAGCTATGTTCTAGGCACTGTGGGGAAAAAAAGGTTCGGGAAATACGGTGCTGCCTTGTGCTACTTAAAGGACCAAGTCGTGCCCGTCTCCTGGGCAGTGACACGCATCTCTTGTCCCAGCTCCTGCGCTCCAGCAGTACTGACCTTTTCATTGCTTGCAACAACCTCTTACCCAACCTCCGAGTCTTCATATTTTGTCTCTACTCTTTGAATGGCTCCTTTGCCCCTCCCTGCCACCCCTCACCTCTTCTTTACCTTCTCACCACCCATCTCTCAGGTCCCGGCACAAATGTCACACAGAAAAGCCTTATCCCACTCACTCCCAAGGCAAGGAAGGGCACGTCCTCTGGTTATGCGGGTCTATCGCACCCTTCATTTCTTCTTGCGGCTCTTAATGGCAATCACAACCGAACCAGTCTTTGGGTCATTAGGTGTGTAAAGTCTGTCTCAGCAACTCAACTAGACTGTGAGCTCCGTGAGGGCAAACACGCACCTGTAGCTCGGGCACCTCACACAGCGGAGGGACATGGCTGCCACTCACTAACACCATGTGGACTTAATGATTAGTAAGAGGACGGGGCATTTTGATGTTGCTGCGTTTACTTTTGTTTTGTTTGTCTGATTTATCAGAAGGTGAATAGTTGTAGATTAAATTCCTTAAAGCAACCTGGTATTAAAAAGTATTGGCATGTCTGTTTTCCAGGTATCTTTTTTAAAAAATAAGTTCATTTATTCTTTCACTTTGAGTCAATTTAGGGAACAATACTGCATAGAGATAAAACCCCCCTCAGTGGGGTATCTACACCAGAGTTACAATTCGTTTACTCTTTGACCCATTGATTCTACTTCTAGAAATCGATCCTACAGAAACACCTGAAAAAAGCATGACATGACATATGTGTGAGGACATTAATTACAGCATTATCTGGAAGTCAAAATATTAAAACAATTCAAATATCCAGCAATAGGTAGGGATCCATTAACCAAGCTGTGGTAAATCCACATAATGGAGTACGACGCAGCTATAAAAAAGAATAAGGACAATCTCTGTGTAGTAATATGATGAGTTCACCAGGATATATAGCCAAGTGAAAACAGTACAATATAGAAAAGTTATAATATGATACCTTTGCCTAAGAGAAAAAGAGTCTCTATATGTTTCATATATTGCAACAAACAACAACAAAAGAACATAGGAAATAAAAACAAGTAACTAATAAAAGTGATTACCTTATAGGAAGTGCATTGAGCAATGTGTAGAGGGGAAAGAGAAACGAAACTTCTTTGTCTATATCTTTCTGTGCTGTTATGTTCTTTGAACAATATAAGTTCATTACTTATTAAAAGTAATTTTTAAGACATTTCTAAAAATGAAAATAGACCAAGACAAATATAACCATATATCAATTTAGTAACACAACCACACAGAAAACGATTATTTTTCCCCCAAGATGCTTTGATCACAGTACTCCGATTGAACATCCTTAGTGGGATATGCTCCACAGATTTAAAAAAAAAAAAAAAATCCTTGTTGGGAATTGCCCCACAGATTTAAAAAAAAAAAAAAAAAAAACTACAAAGAAATTAAACTAAACCTGACTACTTTATGTTAGTAATGAAATTCATATTGATATTTTGAAACTATTTTCTTTGTACTATACAATAAAGAAAGTGAGGAGTTATGTTAATGATTATCTAAGAGAAAATAAATTCAACAACATCAAAAATTAACTGTAAAACTCATGTGGAAATTGAAGTGAAAATAGTTAAATGATCATATAGTTTTATAAACAGTAAGTTATCTTAGTCCCTGGAAATGGCCTAGCTGCAATGTCATCCCAGAAACAATTAGCATTCAGATTCTGCTCCACAAATTTAGAATTTTTTGGAGAACAAGCTGTTTTCAGGACTGGATTAGGGAACGTACAAGGTGAGCCTGGAACATGTTGTCACATTCAAAAGCAATAAGCTTTCAAACAGTAACTGGGTCTGTCATAAGGACATGAGAACCTCCTTGTTAGAAGCAGCTCATGCTGCCCCAGATTGTGATGATTAGAACACTAAAAGAAGCAGTGATTACAGTGGATTGAAACACATCGGGCCTATTAAAGCCACGAGTCCATAATGATACTCAAAAAAGAGAAAAACTAGGGAACAAAAATTCATTTGTCACCTTTGGAAGTGGTGACTTATTCCTGTGCAAATCGGGTAATTGAAGAGAAGTAATTAAGTATTCATCCTGCCTTGTCAGTAATAATGGTTTTTCAGGGCAAACAGACCCATTTATGACAGAAAGAGCTGTTTTACAGAAGACGGTCAAGCAATAAATGTGGAGGGAATGTTAGAATTCTAGAGTCGATACTTCACCACTCCCAATAGATTCTTGTTTCAAGCATGGCAAAAAAAAAAAAAAAACAAGAAAAGTGTAGGTAATTATGTGCCATCTGAGGAGCACCAGAGACGGCTTCCAGACAGAGGCAATGCAGGCGGAGGCTTGCGTGTGAGCAGGGTCAGAGAAAGAGAGCATGGGCAAAAGGCTTGTCAGATGGACGAATGTGCGGGCCGCCTGGGAACGCTTGAGAATCTGCATTGGTACTGGAGGGGACTATCAGCCGTTCAAGAGATCCAGAGTCGGCACAAAAACTGAAACCTGCACAGAGTCCAAAGTATCCTCAGAACATCCCTTCGGAAGGAGCCAACTTCCCTACAGAGTTGGGATCCTATCACTACTTGAGAATGATGAGAAAATTAGCACTGGGGGTGATGCACAAAGACAGTGTGAGCTGAGGGGTACGTGGGAACTGAAGCCAACTGCGAGAAAAACAGGAGTTCTGTCTCCCCATTTTGCCTCCTGGAGGACATGCAGAACGTTCAGCAGACTGGCTCCCTGCTACTGACGTTGTTTCTATTGTTCACCGTTATCCCCCACCCTCTCTCAGCTGTCACTAAGACGTGCATGTAGTCAGCCTCTGTGGCCGAGTACTCATGGTGCAAAGATGCATGAGAAGGGGTGAAGGACGTGGGGTGACGCTGGAGAAGCAGGCAGGGCCCCATCGAGAAGAGGCTATGCTGCTCAACTAAGCGATTCAGACTTCGGAGTGGAGGGAGCTGTTAGAGAGAAGTTCGAGGCGGGTACGGCTCATGAGATCTGCGCTTCGAGACTACTCTGGCTTCTTACAAAGAAGGGTGTGGGGGCCGTGGGGATGCGGGTGCGGGTAAGGACATAGGCAAGTGACATAAGCAGGTTGTTGCCGCCACTAGTTCAGATCCCCGTTCAGGGGCCAAGCATCACATGACCTGGACATGAATGCAAGGTTTTAGATCTGAAGGGGAAGGTGAACGCGAGCTTCAGAACCCAGCTTCAGCACGCCATAGAGAGGGTTATTCAGGACCTAGTGTCATCAACCACAGAAGGCAAGTGGGTGACAAGTGGCTGCTTCCCACTAAACTCCCAGGATAAAAGAAGGGACCCAAATGATGTTTCTTCCCAACAACTGCCGATAGCAAGGAAAATTATTTATGGGCCCAGGAAGGGGTCCCTTCTTCCCAACAACTGCCGATAGCAAGAGAAATTATTTATGGGCCCAGGAAGGGGTCCCTTTCACTTCAATTCACCTAGAATACATTCAAAATGGCGGCCAATTGCAAAAACAAACTTCAAAATTCTAAACATTCTACTTAGCACATATCCATTCATTCAGCAGACTTTACTGAGCATCAACTATGTCTGGGACAGTACTCACCATAGTCAGGTTTACAAACACTAACGATTAGCCCCCTGGGAAGTAAAGACTTGATAAATGACACAGACAAGTGAATGAGAAGTTTAGAACAGGGCCCTGAGTGCTCGGATGGGGGTGAGCCCAGAAAAAGATCTCGCACCAAGCCAACTATTGACTTCAGTGACCTTGGGAAGCCATGCCCTGAAGGTCAATGGATGGGAACAGGCTTATTACATTAAATGCATCAAATGTCATTAGCCTAAAGTGTGAAAAATGAAAAATTTCTGGTGGATTTCATTTCCGACTTGCCTCATAGACAACCAAATATGTTTCTGGTTTTTTAGCCTCATTGTTAAAAATATTCCTAAGGTGAATAAGGCCACCATCCCGTTTAGCAAATGTAGCAACATGAATGACTTTGAATTATTCTGCAATAGTTGCTATGTAAGTAAAAAAATTTAATTTGAGGTATTGGCAGCATCAAGGTGGGAATTTTGGCTTTACTCCTTTGCTCTAGAATGCTAAAACTAAAAAGTAATGATTAATAGACACGCAGATTGATAAATGGGTAGATAGATAAAGAGGTTGCTAGATACAATACACAACAAAGTTCCTTTTTATAACTGTTATAGTCTTTGCAGCATAGTTATTTGCTTTCTTCAGAATACTCTGAGAAAAATAAATCTCAGTTAATTTGAAAATTCTGGTGGGCTTTGATCTAGCAGCACATACGATGTTGTGCAAAATCGCATTTTACATCCAAATGCCTGTCGACTGGTGAACACATTTACAAAGTGTAGTATGCTCATGATGGAATACCACTGCCAATTAAAAGCGACGAATTATGATGCATACTATCACATGAATGAACCCAAAAAATATGAAGTTAAGTTCAAGAAGGCAAATGCACAAAAGACAGTCTGTATCATTTACATGAAATGTCCAGAGTGACTACATATTTCATCTATAAGGAATATCTATAAAAGGCACATCTATACAGACAAAAAGCAGACCGTGGTTGCTTATGATGAGAGTGAGTGCAGGAATTCAGTGCAAGCAGGCACAAGGGAACTACTCGAGATGATGGAAATGTTCTAGACCTGAACTGCAGTGATGGTTGCTCAACTCTATAAACTGACTAAAATGATTAAATTGAACACTTATAATGGGTAAATTTTATGATGTGGAAATTAGAGTCCAATAAAGCTATTAAAACACACACACACTTCACATATCTTTAATCCAGGTAAATAGGAAGTATTTAAAGATAATGCCATGTAGCTACTTTATACTGAGCATCTCTCCTCAAGTGCCAGGTACTGTTATCTCTCTCTGTTCCAGGAAACCACTTTCTTTGGGGTGATGTGATTAGCCCAGGGACACATACCAGAGCCAAGCTGAGTTAGGAATGGAAGCCAGTTGGGCCCGCCTCAAATCCTATACAGTATTTGTTTCAGTTTGCCCTCCAAAATGGAAACAATTAGTTGCCCCAGATTCACATGATATAGATAGTCAAGTAACAAATTAGACTCACCCTCCACCAGCCTCCCATCTCTTTTCCTGCTGTTGTCGGACTCTGCTCCTGAAGTCTCCTGACCACACCTAGGGATGGTGCCGGAAGACAAAATCGAGCCTGTCATTCCCGTGCTCTAAATGGTGCTCTGATGCCAAAGCCTTGGCTCGGGCCCTTCACAACCTGGCTCCAGCACTCAGCCTCGTTGTTCATTGCACCTCCATCCAACCCTGCACTTCCCATCACTCACTGAAGGTGATGAACACGTCTATGTTTCTCTACCCTTTGCCCACACAGCCACTCTCACTGAAATGCTTGACCTCTCCTTGCCCCGGCCAGGTACTGGCAAACTGCTCCTCTTCTTGTAATATAAAGAACAAACATCAAATTCTTAGTAGAGCCTTCCATGGCTTCTCCAAGCAGAGTTAGTTGTCCCAGGCAGCTTGTGCATACTTTGATCCTTTTTTTCAGTCTCTTAAACAGCATTTAAGCACATCTATTTGGTATTAATCTAGTGTATTTGTCATTTTTTTTTTATAACTATAGCATGGATCATCAAAAGGACTATTTGGATTATTCAAATCTCCATCATTTACTAGCTCTGTGACCTTGGACAGATTATGAAAACTCTTTGTACATCAATTATCTGATAAGGCACTTGTAACTAGAATATAAAAAGAACACTTACAACTCAATAAGAAATAGACAAACAACCTCATTTAAAAATGGGCCCAAGATTTGAATAGGCATTTCTCCAAAGAAGATATACAGATGCCATGAATCATAGGAAAAGATGCTCAATGTCTTTACTCATTAAGAAATGCAAAACAAAACAACAATGCCGCTTCACACCCACTAGGATGTTTAGAGTCTAAAAGTCAGATAATAATAAGTGTTGACGAGGATGTAGAAAAATTGAAACCCTCATACATTGCTGGCGAAATGTAAAATAGGACAGCCATGTTGGAAAACAGTTGACAATTTCTTTAAAAGTTAAACATAGACTTACCATATGACCCAGCAATCCCACAAATTCTACTCCTAGGTATCTTCCCAAGAGAAATAAAAGCATGTGTCTAAAAAAAAAAAAAAACACAAGTTGTAAATGAATGTTTATAACAGCCAAGAAGTATAGAAAAACAACAAATGTCACTACAGACTTTTAATATGGTTTTGTAATCCAGCTAATTCAAATGTTAGTTTCTCTTGCATTTTACATTTGTCTCTGAACACTTCAAATAGTCTACATTTTATACTCTAAAGAGCAGCCTTAAATTTTACAGACAATGCTGATTTTGCAGCTTTATGCTCTGCCCCTCCCAAAGCCTGGCCTTTCCCATAGCCTGTAAGCAAAACTGATCTGCTCTTGCTAGGAAACTGTTGCAACAAACTGTTATAGATCTGGATTAAAACAATTGACTTTTGGCAGAATAATTTTCACTGAATAGATTTACACGGAATTGGTGTTTTGGTGAATCGCCTTTTGGCAAATGGATTTTTAGCAAGTTGACTGAGAGCCAGCGAACAGCTTCTTCTCCTCCTGCACTCTGCCTCCACACAGCTTTGTCCTTTGTTCACATAAATGGGTCCACTGGCGGTCACGTGTTTTCATGATGGGAGCCTCTTGAGAGCTTCCAGGTTTGAGACATAAAGCTCATCTGTTTGGATTCGTGGCTCATAACACAAAGATGACCTGGTGGTCTACATATCATAGTTTAAGAATCACTAGTTTCATCCAATCATGTCTTTTCACAGATCAGAAAACTGAGGCCTAGAGAGTCCCAGTGACTTAAGTCAAAATCAAAGGGAAGGATAAAAAAGTAATGCTAGAATGTGAATTCCCACCCCCCAAAATGTGAATAGACAGACAGACAACTAAAGAGGTCGCTAGACATAATATCAAATCCCACTATTTGGTATAGAAATCTCCTTCTCTGGTATTCAAATGGCTCTTCCCAAACTGACAATGGAAAAAATATGGATTTCTACTCCATAAGACCAAATTTAAGTTTTGTTTCTTCCTATCTTTGTACATTTGGGCCATGTCTCAACCTATCTGAGCCTCAGAGTTCTCATCTGCAATGAATGAATAAAAATATCTATGTTCCCAGACTGCTGTGACGATTAAATGAGCTAATATATGTAAGTGCTTAATCATCTGCATTACAGTAGGTACCCCAAAAATGTTATTTCCTGTTCCTTCTCCTAGCCTTCTTTCTTTCTCTCTGGTATGCACAGAACCTAAGGATTTCTTTCAAACACACTCCTCCCCAAAAGTCACCAATACTCAAAATAATCTGTGACCACAGTCCAAATAAAGTTCACATTGATCACTCAATTAAAACCCACAAAGTAAATAAATACTATATAGAGCAGCGAATAAAGCTGAAAATAGTTAAGACCCATATAAATTTGCATCAAAAATATCACTTCCCCTTGACATCTATCAGCCTACTTTTGGCTCTTTACATAGTCTTTTCCCCAAATTTTTAGTGGAAATTTCCTATGGGCTTATAGGAAATGTATGAACCAATAACGTTTCTAGAAGTTCCCAAAATTAGCTGCTCTCCATCATGCAGACTCTCGGGGGGAAATGGGCTGAAGGCCTGCCTGCTGATTATCTTCTGCAAACCTCCAGTCAAGGCATTCCTGGAGAGCTAAATAAGGTACCAGAGGAGAAAAGCCTTTCGCAGGAAATTCACAGTATAAAATTCTCAGGATTTACCTGCAATTCACATTAAGGCTTCAGCTAGAGGGAAGGGAGAAGGAGAAGTATGAAGAGAAATGTGGGAATTAAAAATAGCGTGAAGCAAAAGGGAAGAAAGCGGTCTCTAAAATCCAGTTTGTCTTCTATTCCCGAGGTGAGATGTCACATGTCATAAAGAGAATGACCTTGAAGGTTGAAACAGCCCACAGCGCT
This sequence comes from Eidolon helvum, assembly GCA_000465285.1. Classification (NCBI taxonomy): domain Eukaryota; kingdom Metazoa; phylum Chordata; class Mammalia; order Chiroptera; family Pteropodidae; genus Eidolon; species Eidolon helvum. Next base: position 8,655 of record AWHC01101809.1, on the reverse strand, counting down.
TCATCATGGTCACCAGCACCAGGCTGGAAGCTTTATATACATTATTAGATTTGAACTTTAGACACTCACGTAAGACTTATTTTTAAAGGAAGAAATTTTAAACTTTGACTCTCACTCCCCAAAAAAATGACCATTTTAACCCAATCGTAAGATAGAAAAGATCTCCATTAAGGTCGCTCTGATTCCTCTTCAGTACCCTAACATTTAAAACCTATCAAAAGTTCACCATTGCTTTTAGATCGCAAATCGAACGCCTTCGATGGTCGAAAGCCTGATGTTATTTCATTCCTGCGTGCCTGTCCTTTAACAGGACATGCTCCAGACACATCACTGTGCATCTTCGCTCCCACTCCCTCTCACGCGTCCTATTCCTCACTCTCAAGCGTTCCCTGTTGCTCTCCTGTACCACTTCACATCATCACGTCATTTATTGCTCAGGCAAAGTGCTGATAAAATATTTCTCACCAAGTCATGCATAATTGGTTTCATGTCTTAGTCTCCCAAGAGCATTTTGCATTTTAATAGAGGACAATATTTTATTAGCATTAATGTTAATTATTAAGTAAAGTAGCTTTCACTTTTACAGCACTCTAGAGTTTACAAGGCACATTTACATATAGTATCAAATTTATATTCACCAAGGTGAAGAGAGGAGCGTGTTTTTATTAAAAGAAAAAAGTTACCTTGAAATACATTTTCTTTCTGGTGTGTGACTCTTCCTTTTACCTGGGAGATTTAAATCGAGATATTATATGCAACAAATTTAAGAAGTGAAATTTTATCTCAAGAGAGAATTCCTAGTAAGAATAGTCTATTACTGGAAGAACAATCAATCATTAAACAAAAGTGGATTTCCATTCATGATCGTATTAGAAACATAAAGCTGGAATGCAGAACATTTGTCAGTTTCCAATTTTGTTCTTTTCTTTGCCTTCTCTTATACTTGGAAATTAATTAGAGAGGAAAGTACAGTGGTCTTTCCTTATTGGATCTCAGTTCCCTGGATTCAGTCATTGAAGTCTGTATACAGAAAAAGGAATGTGACAATTTTGCAAATCTCAATGCAGTGAATTAAGAGACAAGAAATGGAGACTGTTGGTCAAAACTCTAGATAAGATATCATTTGAGTACAATCCAGGGCTGCAGTAGTATTGACGGAAAGAAAGTGAAAGGTGTATTAGTAAGATGCATGTATCTCCCAGCATCCAGTGTTGACTGAGGTGTCATCTTCCTGCCATTAACTTTGCCCACCATTAACTTTGCCAAGCAGCTCAAGAAGGAAAAGCCACATTCGACGTGGTGTGCAATCACAACTTCTACTTTTTTTTATATAAAATGTCCAAAATGTATTCAATAATTGCTAAGAAAAATTAGAAACAAGACCGAGAAAAAAAAAGAAACTAACAATAAAAATATATACTCAGGTGACCCACTGATTAGATGTAATAGACATGGACTCTTTCAAAACTGTGTTAATCACTGACATAGAGAACAAGCTGATGGTCGCCAGATGGGATTGGGGTTGGGGGAATGGGTGAAAAAGGTGAAGAAATTAAGAAGTATAAATTGTCAGTTATAAAAATAGTTGTGGAGATATAAAGTACAGTGTAGAGAATACAGTCAATAACATTACAATAACTATGTATGGTGCCAGGTGGATACTAGACTTATCGGGTTGATCACTTTGTTAGGTACATATGTATGTCTAATCATTATGTTGTATACTTGAAGGGGGGGGGGGGGGGTATGTCAACTGTAATTGAAATAGATAAAATGCATTTCAAAAACAAAGACCAGTGTTAAAAAAATTGTGTTAATATGTTTAAGAACATAGATGACGGGATTAAAATACTATTAGATAACTGGACTCTTAAAGAAAGGATCCAATGGAAATTCCCAAAATAAAAAATACAATAACAAAAACTAGAAATGTAATAAATGAGTCCAATAGATTGCATAGACCTCATAAAAGAATGAGTGAACTGGAAAAGATATCAGTAGAAATTATTCATATTGAAACAGAGGATAAAAATGTTAAAAATACAAAACAAAACAAAAAAGGCATAAGAAACAAATGGACACCAGTGCAAAAAGTAATACACATGGGGTGGAAATTCCACAAAGGAGGGGGAAAAGTGTGCTGAACAAAAAAGGCATAAGAAACAAATAGACACCAATGCAAAAAGTAATACACATGGGATGGAAATTCCACGAAGGAGCGGGAAAAGTGTGCTGACAATTATGCAGTTGCATGTGGAACATTTCTCGAAACTGACTGTATACGACGCTAAAAAGCAAGCTCCGACACAAGTCAAAGGATTTAAACACTTTGAAATATGTTTTTGGATGGCACTGAATATAAACTAAAAATTCCTAACAAATGACTAGAAAATTCTCCAGTGTTTGAGAAGACTTCCCAAGACTTCCACTGGTCGCCGACCCAGAAGCTCTCGAAAACCCCTTCATGTGGGTTTTTCTGGAGGCTTCATTACATAAGCATGATTGATGAACTCACTGGCCATTGGTGATTGATTCGAACTCTAGCCCTTCTCCCCTCTGTAGAAGTCAAGGAGTGATGGACTAAAAATTTCAACCCTTTATTCACGGTTATTTTCCCCCGGCAACCAGCCCCCTCTTTAGATGCAAAAGTCATTTTTATTAACATAAACCCAAATCTGATGGAAAGGGGCTTCTTATGAATAATCAGATCCCCATTTCACCTTTACGGCTCTGAAGAGTTTTTTTCAGGAACCGAGAGAAGAGACTAAATATTATAACAAAAGATTCTCCCATTGTTCTTATTTCTCAGGAAATTCTGCAGGTTTTGGGAGCTATGTGCCAGGAACTATGGATGAAAACCAAATATATATATATTATATGTGTATCAAATATTTCATATTATCATACCCCATTTTTAAGTATTTCCTGTCCAAGATACTCCCCCTGACTAAAATGCCTGACATGGTCCTTCTGGGCAAGAGAAAGTTGTATTTTAAAAAATAAAATAAAATAAAAATGTATCCACCCAGAATAAATCAAAATAACTATCTCAAATATCATGTATATTCCAAATATTATAACTTGAAGAGTAAGACTCTTCAAGAAAACTATGATTTAATAAAAGAATTGCAACTAATAATAAAAATATTAGGAGATTAAGAACAATACACTTAAAAATTCTCGAGGTTTTTCCCTGAATTTCATGCCAGAGACCTGTAGATTTAACCCCAGACCTAGCTGCAAATTTTAAAAGAAAAAAACACAGCAGATGCACGAGACCATCTCTTCTGCTCATTAACTGGTGACTCCTCAATTACAAACTGCTCAGGCCTTGTACACGTTAGCCGACTAGCAAGCATATGAAGCATTCGGCACTGTCTGCACCTAAGCCACAACATGAGCACCAAATCCTCCTTTCATTTGACATTCTGCCAAAAACCTAAGCCACAACATGAGCACCAAATCCTCCTTTCATTTGACATTCTGCCACAATCCCCACCCCAAGGGGCAGCCCTAAGTACAGCTGTTTGATGTCCCAAGCAGACATGGAACACGGGAACCTCAGAGGGGCCAGGATTCCCAGAGCAGGTCTGCCTTTGGATCCTAGTCTCCAAACCAACTCCTTGCAACAGAACCTAGTCTGGAAATGAGACGATTGTCTTTTTTTGGGGGGGGGAGGGGAGTGGTGGGGGTAGTTGCGGAGAGCAGAGGAAGGCATGTGGAAAGCAGAGGCAGAGTTAGGGGATGGGAAACCAACAAACTGTGGTTCATTTTCAGGAAGCTGCTAGGCTGGATCTTTCGGAGCAGCTCATATTTTTTCAAGATGCATTTTCTTTGAGGTCCCCCACTCCGGATACCCCAGTGCCCTCCTTTCGGCCCAGGCCCTTGCATCACCGCCAGCCAGGGGAAGGAGCCGTGGCGTGGCAGTGGTCACGGTTCTCTTGGATAAGCTTTACCGTAATCTTCATAAACCTCAATGCTCAAGGTGCACAGGGAGATTGGAGGGAACTTGTTTTTCCGTTGGTTTCTCTCTGACTTCTGTGGCTAATCATTCCTAGAACAGGAAGCTGGAGAAATTTAGGTGGGAGACACTCTTCCGACCAGTCAGGTTTCCTCACCCTCCTAGGGTATAACTGGTTAGGAAAATCTTCAGGGTTACATAACCCTTCCTTCAGGGTGGTTTCTCACCAAAAGGTGAATGGACTGCACACCCCTGAGAAGCAGGGCAGGAATATCTTGTGTTTTGTATCGTTGCTGGTGGCACCTCAACACCTCAGTGGACCAGTGGGGCAGGAGAATTGACTTCACTCATTCGTTCAACAAGTATTCACTGAATGCCCATCATTCTAGGTGCTTGGGATATGTCAGTAACTAAATGAAGAACTTGACCTTGGCGGACTCATCCTCGTGGAGCGAGAGAGTGAGCAATAGTAAACAATGAAATGATAGAATGTGCTAGAAGTGTAAGTGAAATCAATAAAAGATAATCAAGGGCAGGATGGGGGCAGGGGAAGTGGGGGGAGGGGTTGCAATTTTAAACAGGGTTCATTTAAAAATATGACCTTGGAGCAATGCCTTGAAGAAGATAAGGGTGTCAGTTAGGTGGCTCTCAGGAGGAAAAGCGAAGGCTCAAGGGACAACAGAAGGGGTCAAAGTGGAAGGAGCAGAGTGAACAAAACGGGCGGGGGTGACGTCGAAGAGACATAGGCAGAGCAGGTAGGGCTCGGCAGGTCACCCACAGGTTCAAACCCAAATGGCACACACACAGCCTTTAAAAAAAAAAAAATTATGTAGTTGCAGGATATATTACAAATAATTTATATTTCTTGCTTCTCTTTAAAAATATGACTATCTGGCCACACCAAGGCTGCATCCCAACACAACTAGGGCTTAATGGAGGCCTTTGGCACAAAGCAGGTAGATGATCCCATTCACCCCAGTTCCCCCCAACTACTGTTACTTTTCTCTGACCCTCTTCACTCATTATAGCTCTCTAGTTGCCAAAGCCCTCATCTGACCTGATACCTCTGAGCGAAATATAGAAAACAGGTCTGATACCTCTGAGCGAAATATAGAAAACAGGTCTAGAAGGAGGAAGAGAGCGAAGTCTTCAGAATCCGCCCATTTCATTCACCCCCATAAATGCGAGAGCTAAAAATAAAAACCTCCTAGGAATTAAATTTTCATAGGCCAGTCCTTCCTCCCAACGCGACCTGGCGCCTCAGCCTCCATAATACTCTGGGCTCGGATTCTTGGTTCTGTTTCAGAATTATTTTTAATTTGGCTTTGATTCTGCTTCACTCAGTCTCCCACATGGAGCTGCATCTGTGGCTTCGGGCTTGAACAAGCAAACAGGGTTGGGGGCCCCAGGCTTCACCAGAGTTCAGGTGGAAACCGAAAAACCACCAACTTCCACTGGAAGCTAGTGGAAACCTCTTGTCCTGCCTGATTAATGGCATTTAGACATTGGACCCGAGTCAAATGAGGAGTCTGCCTGCCTCTCTTCCTCACTAGGGTTGTGGCCAGGTCTGAACTGAAGCCAATGACGAACTGTACTAGAAAAGCTTGTCTCTGCAACCTGGTGGCGTGACTCTCTGTGCTCTTTCCATGTGGGTCATGGCTCCATCCCCAGTTTCGGACTCACAACGGCTCGTTTCTTGCCCATTCTCACACGCTGGAGCAGAGATCTAGAACCCAGTGCACAACTCGGTGCCTTTCCCAGCAGAAGTCCCAGAATAACACTTCGCTGTAACGAGGGGGAAAAAAGAGCTCCACGAATCGACGAGAAAGGAGAAGGCAGATTTAAACAAACAGAGTGCTTGCTTATTTATTCATTCATTCATTCACTCACTCACTCCTTCCTATGACACACTGGTATCGGTTACCTACTGGGCTGGCATATAGAAGATCTGAACGTGACTAACACACCTGCCCTACCCTCAGGGCAAGACCACGTCCTGATCTGACAGGGTACCACGCGTGATGCTGGGCAGGGCTGCCTCTCTGGAGCCTCAGTTTCCTCATTTGGAAGAGAAGGACTCTATTAACTTCTATACGGCTGGCTTAGAAGAACAAATAAGACACATGGATGTTAACATTCTTCACAGACGGGTGGCTTAATGTGTGAAGAGTAACGGAATTTTTACATGAGGAAGTATCTTCTGACAAGATACTTGTTAATTACAAAGGGAAAAAATAGTGACTTTATAGTAGCGAAAACTGGCAGACACCACCTTAAAGTCAACTTCAGGAGAAACTGACATCACGTGTCCCCATGATATAATGCCTGGGAAAGGATATAACATCACTTCTATGATATTCCAGATGAAAATGCATAACCTGAATCCCATCACAAGGAGACATGGGAGAAAATAAGACTGAGGAACATCCTACAAACCATCTGACCTGTACTTTTCTAAAATGTCATTGTCATAAAACACAGAAAGACTGAGGACCATTCCAGGTTAAAGGAGGCTAAAGAGACCAAATAAATTCGACGCATGATCCAGGGTTTTCTTTTTTGCTATGCAGCATATCGTTGGTGTATCTGAATAAGGTCTATAGATTAGGTAATAGTTTTATATTAATGTTAATTTTCTAGTTTTGATGGTTATACTATGGTTATGTGAAAGACTATCTTTGTTTTTAGAAAATGCACACAGAAGTAGTTATGAGTAAAGGGCATCATGTCTATAAGTTACTATCAATTAATTCAGAAAAATAATATTAGATAGGTAGATAGACAGATTGGGGAATTAAGCAAAACTGGGAAATCATTAACACTGAAGAACTCTTTGCACCATTCTCCAGAAAGGTCCAGCTGTGCTTTCTGGAACCCCAGATGCCAAATGCATTTCAAACATTTTTCATCCCAGTCTTTGGGGCTTCCAATATTCATGACAAGATGGGAGATGATGCTAAACGGGCCCATTCTCTCAGTGATGGCTTCCCGTAACTACCCATCCACACAACAGAGCTGTGTCATTAAGACTAGCTATCTTGGCTGAGCCAGCTGGGGTCTTAAAAATTTATCTCCTGGAACCCGTGGTCCAACACCATCTCTTTCATTCCTGGCAGAACTCTATCTCTTCTGCAGTGCATCAGGCCAGTGCACATATATCATTCAGAAATCAGGTGACGATTTGGTCCCTGGAGCGATTTGCACCATCTGATGCCTGTCTGCTGTGTTGGACTCTTCACGTGCCACTTGGACTATGTGGCCAGCCCCTGTACGTCCTGTATACTCCGGTAAATCAACCCGGCCCTCGAACCTTGGCATTTTGGGAAATCGTGAAATGCCCAGTGTAACCCACCAGCCCCACAGTGACCCAAGGATTAAACAGGACAATGGGGGCAAGGCTTTGTCCCCTTCCTCAACCTGGTTAAGACAACCTAGAGAAAGTGCAAGAGTGCCCCCTTCTGCCCAGAACTGGAATTGTTCTGGCTCCTTCACACATTTCAGCCTCAAGAGAACTTAAAATCAAGCCTTCCAGATAAAAACATGACTCCAGAACAGGCGTGTTTAAACCCTATGCTACGGTTGTCCCTTAGGTCAACACTTATCATATAGAATAAGTTTTCACCTTCAATATTTCACTTCATCAATGACCTCAAGAGCAAAACAAAGCAGCAATCATTTGAAACAGATGCATCAATGCTAAAGTTACTTATCCAAGGTCAGGAAGACTCTCCTCCTGTGTATTCAACTTTAAAATTCGGTGACAGCAAACAATGGCTTCTAAATTTTCCTGCACCCCCAACAATACAGGTGAGATTCTGGGTCATCCCTGATAGAGCAAAAACTGGGGAAGACAGAGCAACTGCCACAGGACTGTCCACAATGGCTTATGACATTACAAGTCAAAAGCACAAAATTGTTAACTTTCCTGTGACCCACCTAGACCTGTCTTCTTGGTTTCCTGTGAGGCCACCGTTCCTCTCTCCCTTCCCTCAGTGACAGCTGCCAGATGGAAATAGCTATCAGCTCTGAAGAGAAAATTTACTAGACCCCATGCCGTGCGAAGCTTAAGTCCAGGTCATACACATTCTGAGGTACCCAAACATGTATGTAAAAACATCGATAAAGGTCTAGAAAGGTTTACCCCAAAGTGTTAATTATGCTTTCGTCTGAGAAGAGTTTGGGGGATAGGAGAAGACAACCCAAAGGGGACTTCAGTCTTCTCTGTAATATTTTACTGTATCACCATGTAAGAGTGTGTTTGTGTATTAGATACTCAAGTGAACATTAGTTTGTTTGTGTTTTTTTTTAATTCAAGACGTTTCTATTGGGCACTTCAAATGTCAACTGGGGCATGAGGACAGCTTTTGTTTTCCCCAGACCAACCCCAGCCACTGTTAAAACCTATCCAAATGGTGCCCTTTGCAGCTAAGTTAGTGGGTAAGGTTTTAGAAAGATGAACCCAAATATCAATGTGTTGGACCAGAAAATGACACTGAGGTTCCTTACAGTCCAAAGATTTAGCCGTGCCAGGTGTGTATCAATGCACTGTGCTATATGAAGGCTTGGTTCAAACTGGGCTGCACAGACTTCCACCCTTAGCTCACCAGCTGATCTATACACCCCCTCATAACACACACACACACACGGGGGGGGGGGGACACACACACACACACTCCCCCCTACTCTCTCCCACT
>AWHC01101808.1:0-27928 GCA_000465285.1 Eidolon helvum | reverse complement strand
TATATATTTATTATAAAGCTGAGACACAGGACTCAGTGGCATCTCGTTCTGGACCACTCAGAAGGTTAAGTGTGAAACTGAGATTCTGCTTAGGAAGTCTCAGTACAGGACCCCGGCCGTTAACCCTTACATTGCACTGCCCAAGCCCTCTCTGCTCCACGCTCCCTATTGTGATCCGCTTATGGGTCTATCAGCACCCGCTTCCTGAGCCTCGTGGGCTCTGGCTCCATTGTTCATCGAGTCTAAGTCTAAGATGCATCATGGGTACTCAATGAATTGTCCCTATACACGTGCCCATGCGAATATCTATAATGACAGACAGTTTAGGCACTGGGGTCACCCACCCTGAAAGAGGCTGGGCCCGCGTCTCCTGGACAGATGTCAGTGTATGTTGTACACGCACACAGCTGGGTGTGTGCATCGGGCACAGTAAAGGCTGAGTGAGACAGCCCCGAGCTGCCCCAAAGGCTTTCCTCAACCTCGCTTCTGCTGGCTAGTACGATGCCTCCTTCTCAAACACACCACACCCAGCACCTGGAGCTCCACTGGCAGGAGTCTCTGAGGTGACTTAAAAATGCATTGAAATGTTCACTATTGAACACTGACTCTTTGTGGGTAGGAGGTGGGGGCAAAGGAAGATTGCTAGAACCCAGCAACATTCAAGACCAAATAAGACATGGGCTGCTGGAAGATGATGGCCACTTTCAGGAAGCCGATCAATAGGCTTTGGAATGCCACCTGGCGGAATGGCATTTCAGATGGCCAAGGCCTTCTTCTCCTCTTTCTCAAAACTGTCATCTGCTTTCAGAGGTATGTGTAATCAGGAGATGCTAAAACTACTGTTATGAATCCCTGAAGGACTGGTTCTCTATTACTTCTTCTGTTAAAAGAGGCAATATTTATAATGTCTTCTCCTTCTTGTTGATTTGTTCCCCAAAATACATCTTGTGTCTTCTCTCTTCTGTCCCTTGGGATTGCCTTGGGCTAGAATGTTCTCTCGTCCAGGGTAGATGGGACCTCTGCCCACCTCTTACCTAAGCCAGTGGCTTCCTTTTAATTTCTTTAGGAACCCAAACTCTTTCCGACCTCAGGGTCTTTGCAAGATTCGTTCCCTTCTGCCTGGAACCTTTCTTTTGACATTCTCTACAAACCTTGCTCAATCTCTTCAATCACCTCTCATCATATATGTCCTGCCCTCAGAGAATTCTTCTCTGCCAATCCTAATTGAGGTATAAACTCATCACAATTTTTTTTTTTTTTTGCCTATCTCGTGGTGGGTGGGATCTTCTATAAGTCCTTAAGCCTTATAGGGCAGTGACCTTGCCTGTCTTGTTTTGCTCTTGTTGTCTCAATGGCTCTTGAAGGGACAGGCATATAGTAAGCTTCGGTGTTTGTGGAGTGACTTCTGAGTAACACCATTATCTCTACTTTCCCACAATAAGTCTTGTGCAGAGATTAGTGTGTGTTCTGTTCTCGGCTCCATGGCAGGCGCTGTCAGACTAACTGCATTAGCTCAGGAAAATAAGGCAATACTAATAGTGATGATTAGACTTAACTGCTTCCAAGATTCTTCAGGAATATTCTATCCTTCATATAAAGCCAGCTCATATACTAGGTTCTTTAAGTATGTCCTGAGAACTACCTGCTTCAGAGTCACTTGGAACACTTACTAAGTACAGATTCCTAGGTCCCTCTTCAAGCCAATGACTCAGAATCTCTGATGCTGAACTGCTCGAATGGGCATTGGCAACAGATAACCCAGGCAATTCTTATCTATGAGGAGGTGTTGGCATCACTGATGGAGAGTGTTTAATGTTACCTGTTATCTATCTATAAATGTATCTGCTTGCTCAACACAAGCATCTCTCAGTGCTCATCTAAGCAGTTTTGTTATTCAAAAAGATGACAGGATAAATAACAGGAAACAGACATCTCTCTAACAAATCTCATCGTCCCCATTTTAAGCAGAAAATGTTTGGGCTCCTGTTTTCTGATGCTGAGCTCAGGTTGGAGAAAATCTGGTTAGGGACTTCCTCCAGACTTGGCCAGCCCTGGGACTGAGCATAGGGGCCAAAGTCTCTGGTTTGGGTCCGTAGTGAACACCATCTGGGTCAGGAATAGAATCAAACTGCCCCAAAGCTAGCACAGTTGTAATTTGCATCTAATAAAAGTAAGATTTGTAGAACAAAAACCGTAACAGCTCCGCTCTGCAGTATTGCTTATAGGAAGAATGCCCATTGCTCTTCATGGTTTACCAGACCTATGCAATCTAATCACGATATGCAGACCTATGCAATCTGATAATTTGACAAGATTTAATTCAGTGAGTGCTTATTTCGCCAGGCTAACTCGTCTAACTGCATTATCTCATTTAATTCACACGCAGCCCTATGAGGCAGGCACTAATGTTTCCATTTTATGGATAAGAAAAGAAGGGCTTCATTTAAGAAATGTCACCCCAAGTCCTTTAGTGGGTGGGAGAGCCGGATATGAAGTTCGCTTTAGCCCTCTGGCTGACTCGCTTCCCTCTGAGACTCACAAAGCTAGGGCCCGGATTGTTTAGGATTATTTGGGAAGTATGGTTGCTTTGGGTCCCCGTTCTGCACACACTGGCTGTGCATCCTTAAGGAGGCACGTTACCTTCTGAATCTCAGTGTCTACAACTGTGAAAGGGCAACAGTGAGACTTCCCTGTGGGAGTGGTTAAGGGATGCGAGTCAAGCAGCCACAAAACGCATGAGCAGAAGTGCTCAGTCAAGGGACTTGTGTCGCAACGCTGAGCTGGACCGTGGGTGCACAGAGCATTCAGCTGGAGACACCACACTCCCAAAGGAATGAGGACAGGTTGAAATGGAGAAAGACCAAGATGGCTGAATGACGAGAACTTATGTCCACCCAGGCAGGGCTGCAGAAGTGACTCATTCAGCCACCCAGTATTTGCAAAGTGACGGTGCTCCAGAGACAGTGTCAGGCCCTTGGAAAACAGAGGTGGACAAGGTAGATGTGGTTTCTGTGTAACTTCAGCATACGTAGCAAACACAAATAAGAATGTGGATAATTTAAAGTTGCGACGTGAAGGATAAGCGACGGGAATGTATGACAGTGGGAACTGAGGGAGCATCTCCGAGAGGAGAAATCAGACTTCTGCAAACCCCTAAGTGCTGGAAGAAGAACTCTAACTTTAGGCATAATTAGAAAGGCAAGGAGACCTTTTTAATGACCCTGCCATCATCTACTAGGCTACCTCAAAGTGGAAGCAAATGCTAAAGACGGACCACTGCTGTGTACCACCAGTGTAGGAGACCTCATACATCTCAAGTGTCACCAGCTTGGTGACCCCCAGGGTCAATCCTTGACACTAGAGATTTTGTGTCTGCCTTCCAGTGCTTTCTTAAAGGCATGCACTTTGAAAGAAGATGACGACGGGACATAACAACCACCACAGTGGTGGAAAAACCCAAATGCCCAGAGAGGACGTTCAACCCCTAGGACGTTAGAGAAGGCAGTATAATGTAATGGCTTAGAACATGGATTTTGGAATGAAATAAATGCTCGTTCAAATCCCAGCTCCATCCTTTACTAGTGGTGGGACCTGGGGCAAGATAATTCATCAGTAAAAGTGTGGTGCAGTGATAGAAGTGAGCCGGCTTGGGTATTTGAGGATTACATGAGATTGCGCACCTTCAGAAAAGTGGAGGTATGCACTCGGGTCTGAGTCCACTGCACCCTACACCATCTCCACAGTGCGACCTCCTTCCCACCCCACCGCGTCCTCCGGGAGCCACTGCTGTCCTGCCTCGCTCCACTCTTTAGTTCTCCTTTGTTTCCGGAGAGTTCAAGCGACAGCCAAAGCAATGAACCTGATCTGAGTCAGTCCAAGAACTCTGGCCGTGGAACTTGACTTGGTATGTCCATAAATTTGTGCATTTCGGATAACAGGTTATTGCTAAGAGGGAAAACCTTTAGCTGAATCCAATACATTCACAGCAAGTGAAGCAGGAGGAAAATGCCTAATTCCAGCTTGTTAGCTGCTGAGCTTCTGAGAACAGAATCAGCTTAGCCGCTTGCAAATAAGCGAGCATCACAGAGCTTGGTTGAGCTGGCAGGAAAGTAACAAGCTGTGTATGAAAACCCTGGGATTAAATCTCCACAGCAAAATTGCTCGGTGCGCAGGATCAAAAGAGCTGCAAGGGGAGAGAGACAATGAGCACACCCTCTGCCCACCCGCCCGACCTTTCCCGTTGGGGACACCCCAAAGAGTTTATGCCTGGGCGCCTTATCCAAAAATAAGGCTGCGCTTTGGATTATAATTAAAACAATAAATTCTTCTCCCCTGCGCGTATCCTGATTACAATGTTGACACTGTGTCACGCTGTTAGGGAGATAACCTCACACTGCTACTTGTCCTCACCACACTGCTTATTTCCGAATCCCTCGGATGGCGTTTTTCACATGACGACTTGCAAACAACACACTGGAGGTTCTTTCCTTCTATTTCTCTATCGCGTTATTAACATTGATACTCGTGGAACTTTCAGGGTGTGAGAGCTTTCATCCTGCTGTGCGATGCGGGTCCCAGCGTGAACCACTCACGAATCCAGCGAACTTGTCTGTCAGTCGAAATGTCGGATGACACGTGTGTGCGCGTGCAGGATGCATTACACTCCCCTGACGATGACTCGGCGTAAACCACGGCAAGCTCTATCAGGCCGGCTCCTGAGCAGGGGTGTAAGGTTGTCTGGCTTCCCACTCTTGTTTCTCCAAGTGTCATGAGTCAACCCTTTCCTTTGGTGGACCCCACTGCTGCTCCAGCCTCTGTGAAGCATTGGGGATGTCACTGCAGGCACAGGGTCCCTACCAAGCGACCTAACTCGGGGATTCGGGGGAATGCGTGGCCTGGAAAGCATGGTCCAGCCAGATTGAATCGTTTTCAGTTCCCGCATCTGACAGGCTGTGTTCGCCTCACTCTTGGACCTTTGCGTGAGGCCCCGTCACCTGAAATGATCCTGTCTTTTACTGTCCCTTGGGCAACCCCAGTTCATCCTTCACACCTCCGTTGAGAGGTAACTTCCTCCGTGAAGCCTTTTTTTGTTAAAAGGAATCATTTAATTTTGGAATAGTTTTAAATTTTCGAGAATGTTCTTTTAAATTTTCAAGAATGTTCTGAATATGGTAGGGTCCCCATTTACCCTCTACCTAGGTAGTATTTTTGTTAATATTATTAATTATCAATGTCTTGCATTATTGTGCTACATTTCTTACAACAAATGAACCAATATCGAACATAGAATTTACCATTTGAACTATTTTTTTTTAAGTGTGAATTTCACTGGTATTAAATACATTCACATTATTATTCGACCACTGCCACCAACCATCTCCGGGGCTTTCCACCTTGCAGGAATGAAATGCTGTCTAATTCATTTAACACTAATGCCCACTCCCTTCTTCTGAGCAGCCCCTGGCAGCCACCAGCTCGCTTCCTGTCTCTATGAATTGGCCTACTCTAAGTATCTCACATAAGTGGAATCGTACGTGATTTGTCCTTTCGTGATTGGCTTATTTTTCTCAGCAGAATGTCCTCAGGGTTCATCTACATTGTGGCATGGGTCAGAATTTCCATTCTTTTTTGAGGCTGAGAATTATCCCGTTGTATGTGTGTGCCACGTTCTGTTTATCTGTCAATGGGCACTTGTGTTGCTTCCACCTTTTAGTGTTCATGAGTAGTGCTGATCACAAAGTCTCTCTTCACCTGTGTTACCCAGCAGCATCCTGCAGTCACCTCTGTTATGGTGAGTATCTCACAGGAGAGTAAGAGCTTATTTCCCTGTCTGCCTTCCACGCCAGACTCCTAACTCCTTACGTACAGGTACCTTGCAGTAAGTTGTGCACCATTGGTTTTCCATGACGTAGAAGTGTGCCTGGCTCACATGATGGACACAGCAAATATTTGAAATGAGTGACATTTGAAATTGATGGGTGAATGAGTGGGTGGATGGGTAGGTGGATGGATGGCCCCCCCCCCCCCCCCCCCCCTGGATGGATGGATGGATGAATGGGCAGGCAGGTAGGTGGATGAGTGGATGGATGGGAGGATGAACAGACAGATGGACAAATAGGCAGGCAGGTGGATGAGTGGATGGATTGATAGATGGATGGGTGAATGGGTAGCTCAAGGAGCACAGTTTGATTCCTGCTGTCAAATCCAGTGGACCAACTTGTGATTTGTCAAACGAGAGCTCAGGGCGAAGGGAAGACATCGGGTCCAACTGGCGTTGCGCAGAGTGCAAGAGTAGAGTCCGGGATGAGGCTGGGGAGTATATTCTGCTTTACAGTTCTTACTTTAAAAACATCTGCTCATATTTTAATGAAATAAATCAGTGGCAAACTTCCCCGTGGTCTTACTGCCAAAATGAATTCTACCAATTTTTGAAGTAAAAAAAATAAATTAATAATAATAATAATAATAATAATACACAAACAGATCATTCATAAGGGAAAGGAAAGAATAAAACGAGAATTATATATTTTCTTTCTGGTATTTCTCTCTGCGCAGGTGACTACCGTAACTACACCTTATGTGTTTACACCCTTCTGGGTAGAGGACTTTTCCTAATCAGCGAGCGTACATCTGCCATGCTCTTTTTAATGGGTGCCTATTCACCCATCACCTGGAGATGCCATCATTTAAGTGTTCCTCGGTGGGGAAGACATTGAACTTTGGCTATGGCCAACAGGACTGTGGTCCCTTGGTACGCTTTCATCTGTATACTCGTGAGCTAAATTCTTTGAAGGAGAACTGCTAGGCTAAAGTTGTAAAAGTATATACACTTCACATTTTGTCAGATGTTGCCAGATGCCTCTCCAAAGTTGGAACTAGCTTATGTTACTGTGTCTTGTTTTTATTTCTGTCAGTCACAGTGACATGAATGAGACACCCTAGTTAAAAAACATAAAGTTGGAGCATACAGTCTAGTTTACTTCTGAACATTACTAAGACTTTTCAAGGAATGAGTCATGCTTTTCCCTGATTTATAATAAATTCTGAAAAGGGGGCATGGGTGGCTTTTTTACACATGAGCTGTCCACATCAGGTCAAAAGAGGGGAGGATCCAGAAATGTTGAACTGAAACATGATTTGATGTCCTGCCCATTTTCTTGTCCTCGGCGGATGTATTTTAAAGTGGGAGAGACAAAATAGGTTAAGACCTTCAGTCTCCTTCCTTTAAAAGTGATGTGTGATTCTTTCCTGGCTGGGAGCTCCAGGGTCTGACCCACAGCTTGGCTGTCACTACTGCTGGGAAGAAGTGTCACTGATTTGGCATGTCCTAATTCCATGCTATTTCCTGTTTCTGTGGGTCAAATGTCAATCCCATTCAGTATGGGCTGCAGAAGCTAATGAAAAGAAGTGTAGGGCTGGCTCTTTCCCAGAGTACAGATGAGGCAATAGTAGGAAAAGAAACAAAAAATAGTTTAGCGTATGTTTGACACAACTTAAACTACTAGGCCTGGCATCTCTCCTTTGGCACATCCTGCCCGATATTTGACATTACAAAAAAAAAAAAATCAGAAAACATCTAACATGTTTCTGATATCTTCTTTTTCTTCATAGCGCAATGGGATAAAAGTAGCTTCTCTTTTAAATCTGAGATAGGAAGATATAGATGTAGACATATACATATAGCCATAGACATAGATTTATGTATAGACATAGACATATGCTATTTTCTTCTTTAGAGTAAAATGTGGCTCGTCTTGTACAAAATCTCAGTCTAAATACATGGTTTAAAAGGATGAGATCTATGTAAACAACATAAACCTTCCATTAACATAACACCTTCTCGCAACTGTCACTCTTGATTCTTTATGAGTTAACTCATTTGAAAGTCAATATTCTCCACCATTGCTGCATTACAAGTCAGAAAATCAGTGTCATAAAACTTGCAAAGAACGCATTACATTATTTTGATATAAAATACTTTATTTTTGGAGTATTACATTTATGTAGTACGCAATGCAAACCCACAAATTAAGGTTTTACTATGAAATGCCTCCTTCTGCCCTCTCCCCAGCAACTCAGTTCTGCTCCCCAGAGGTTCTGCCATTTCCATTTTTGTGGATCGTTCCAGAGATAGTCGATCAATATAATATACAAGTATATTCACATATAATAATAGCATGTAGTCATATTACATTAAAACCGAGTTCAGGGTCATGGCAAAATTATTTCAATAAAAATAAAAGGCACAGGAAGGAATATTTGTCCTACAGAGTTTACTAATATAAATATTATTAGATTAAAAACATTAAAACGGTAGGACGAATCCATAAATATGATGTTGCTTCTCTTAAGTTTATACGACTTTATTTACAGCAAGCACAGTATTAAGATCACAGACTTGGAAGTATGAAAGGAAACATAGGTTTGGCTATGTGTTTCACTGCTCTGGCGAGTTCTTCACTCCTCTGAACCTCACATTCCTCATCAGCTAGTGAGAAGAAGAATGCCTCTGTCCAAGGGGTTATGCCAAAGGTGAACAAGATAAGTTATAAAGGACCTGGGACATAGTAAATAATCAATGACAGTGATTGGCTTGTTTTCCTTTTTGCCTCCCAATATTATGATTTACTGGGAATACTCCTCAAGCAATGATATCTTTTTATGCTGTATTTTGTGAAATGTGTGTGTGTGCGTGTGTATGCATGTGTATGTGTGGAGAGAGAGAGAAAGAGAGACCCCCCCCCCCCCCCCCCCAGAGAGAGAGAGAAGAGGGGAGGGCTGTGTAATCCAAGAAAGTAGTTTATTTTTGCTAGTGAACAGATGGCCTCTGCTCACTTCTTTGGGTTTCTTAGTACATTTCAACTTCACGATGAAGATAATCTATTCATCCCTCTAATGCTTTACAGTTAAGGGCGGGTTCTACCTTTAGGCTAATTTAATGTAGCTTGACAGTGCCCTGCATTAGCTCGTGAACAGCCAGCTCCAAGGACCCTGGCTCCTGAGTCAGACTGGCTTCATTCCCTATTACTTTTGTAACTATGAGCAAATTGTAATGCTTTATCTTTCCAGTGCTTAATGTTCGCATCTGTAAAATGGGCATGATAGTAGAAATGAACTCCTCGGATTTCTGGGGAGGACGAGATGAGACAATGAGCATAAAGCATTTAGCAAGGGGCTTCTAGCCATTCAGCCCAGTAAGCATTCTTTGTGTGCCAGTCATTATCGTTAATGTCGTTTAGTTAGCGAAACCCGTTCATTTACTGCCTCTCATGCATCCAGCCGTTGGTGATGCATGCGTGTGCCGTTCAGAACTCTGCTGCTGAGCCACCATCTTCCCCTGTGATGCTCGTGTGTCCCAGGATTGTGCTCCCAATGGTTTTTACACTATCCAGGTGTTCATAGCAGGGAAAGATTGTTCGCTAAGCCAGGAGTCCTTCGAGAGTTTGGAAGAGCATAGGAAAGACAGGTCGATGCCTCTTGAATGACCATGGGCTCCTCTCAAGAGGTTATGCTTCATGTGGAGACCTAGGAGGTCTCTGTGTTTCTTTCTGCCATCTTTTTGTGGCTCATATGAACTCAGGAGGGGGATTGCTCGAGAGAGAGAGGGAAAGGTTTTTGGTTCCGTTTTCCCTGGGGACTACTGAATAATGGACTTGGGAAATGCCTCGTTGATGAACCTTCTGGTGTAGAGATGTCGCTAAGATCATGTGTATGGACTGTGAGCTCTTGGTTATAGCCCTGGCTTGGCCCAGCTTGGTCCCGAGTGACCTTGGACAAATTATTGAAACTATTTGGGCCTCGATTTCCCCACATGAAACCGAAGCAGCTGATACAGCACCTGAAACATATTAACATCTGTAAATTCTGGTGATTGCTTATAGAGTTATGAGATAGCATTTATTGAGCACTTAGTGTATGCCAGAAACAGAGTTGAGAACTTCACACTGGAGAGGCAGCTGCAGTATAGTAACTCATAAAAGAGGCCCTGAAGTCAAAACATTTGAGTTTGACTCCTCACCTCAACGATTGTAAACTTCAATCTTCATCGATTCCATTAACCCTTTCTTTTTTTTCCTTCGGATCCTTCATCTGTCATATGTGAGAATTCAGTGAGATTATGCATGTAAAGCACTTTGGAAAATACCTGCCATGTATGAAACACTTAATAAATGTTGGTTATTCTCCCCCTGTGTAGCCGTTATCCGCACTGAGTCAACCCAGAGTAACCGGTAACAATCAAGGACCTGTCCAGGGTCAGCCGACTCAAAGGATGCAGGAGGCAAACTTGAGTTGATGTTGTTGGTTCCTCACGGGAATAGGGGCTAAATGAGTGACATTCTCAAAACAAAGTCTTTCTCATCTCCAAGGGATAATGATGCCCAGTTGTCTCCCAAAATGTCACCTTCGGGGCATATTCTATAAACTGTACAAAATTAAATCCCTCACTTCATTTTCCCTAGAAAGGACCCTCTGAAGCGTTGCTCGGTACCCCCGCAAATCGCAGAGGTGAGGGAATGTCAGTAGGATTTGGTCTCCCTACAAAATCCCTGCAAAGATGTATGAGGCTGCATATAAATTGCCTTGAATCCGGCCAGCCATGGGCTAGCATTGCTTTTGTGCTGAATATCACTGAAAAGTATGAAATGGAGATTACATTTTCAATTCGGGCTTTTTTGTCCCCCCCAAAGCTCTGCAGAGATGCCCTCATCCCTATCCATCAGAGCAGAATTGCATTGGTGTGGAGTCGCAGCTTCTCCTTCTTTTGCTGCAAAGTGTCTCCAGCACTTGCTGCCACACCGTCGCAGTGGGTCACACTTTCCTTACCAGCTAGTTCCTTTATTCCCCTTTTCCCTAAATCTCTGCCTTTTTCTCACTCCTTTTTGTTCTTAGGATCTCTCACCCCCGGGGATCACAAAATCAACCATGAAAAAAAAAATGGCATTTTTGTGGATGCTGAAATTGTTATATCTGTCTCTCGGGTTGTTCAGGGCAAAAATAAGACATTGATGCAAATGCGGTTCATCCACCGACAATGAGAAACACGCTTATTACTTCTTTCTGAAATACATATATTCATACCAGCTATTTCAATTCCTTTCCCCAAACAGCCCTAAATCATTGTCAGTGCCTGAGCTCCAGCTTGAGTCTATGAGAAGAGTGTTTACCGGTGGTGGGGGGCGGGAGGTTGGTTATGCATCTGGCTTTTATATCAGCATCAGCTTCAATATTTCAACAGCTCTTTCTCCCCATATTCTTTGCCTCTCCCTCCTGCCCCCTGAATGCGATTGCCTGGCTGACTCCCCAAAGAGAAAATGTGCTAAGTGAACCTGACAGATTCCAGGCTGGCTCCATATGGCAAGGTCTGAGTTAGATGTTGCTGGGATCCCCAAGCTGCTCTTACCTTATTAAGATGGCAGTAACTACATGCAAGTCAAGTTCACTGCTTTGGGTTTAAGTCTCTGGGCCCTGGAGACCAGCCTCCGATTTCAAGGTGGAATCGGAAGCAGCATCCCCCATTGCAAATTTGACCTTTTCCTTCCCTGCACAATCCCATTGCTGGAAAGAAGGTTAAGTGAAAAATGGACCCAGAACTCAGAAAAATCTTGGGAAAATGTGGAGGTGAGGTTAGAGGGCTGTCTTAGTACTGCCAGCAGAGGTTAACAAAGACATCTCAGTATCGGGTCCTTGTTTGCTGCTTGATCTGTACTGTTTGAACCTTTTTGGACTCCCACACATCATTCAGACTTTGACTTTGATTTATAAGTACATAATTTGCACTTTTCCCTCTCCCAACATGGTTGTAAAGACATGGAGAAAATTAACTCTGGATCAAATAACGTTTCATTTCAAATGGATGAGTCCTTACAACTCAATGATTAAGGGCTGGAATTGAGTTTCACATTTTTTTTTTTAAACGATAGGAATTTGTTAGAAAGAGTCCACACAAGAGGATTCTTTGATGGCTTTTCACTTTACCCGGGGTATATAAAAGCTTTGTTACCTTTATAAAACAGTTCTCCGTATTCTGAGAGCATGATTATTGTGTAGAATGGAGAAGAGAACACCAAGAAGGCAAAGAATCACTTTATTCAGATAACTCAAAGGGATAGCAATAGGAAGAGGGATAGAATGCACTCTAGGGGGTTCAAGGAGAAGACTAGAGCTAAAGGCTCTTCTAGAGGGGAGGGCGTGGGAAGAAGGGAGAGGTCGGCTTCTGAAATGGTCTAGCCACTGGAGCTGTCCAACAGGAGAAGGTGCTGAAGTGTTCATGATAGGGGTGCGGCTTGCAGCAGATAAAGAGTGGGAAGGCCCTTGTCTGAAGTTTCCTGCAGTTCTGAGGTTCCCAGATTCTGGGCATTGGCACACCCACGGTGAGACAATCTGCAGTACAAGCTGAATTGATTGTAGTTATAAATGCTTTGGGTGATTCCAGAAGCCATTTTTGCCAGCTTCTCACTAAAGGCAACCCAAACCTCAGACTCTGAATTTGGGGAATTGAATCAGTTTGCATCTCTTTCAGCTAAAAGTAACCCAAAACTGACTACCATCAAGTGGCTTAAATCAAAAGGACATTTGCTTTATATTTAACAGGAAGCCTCAAAGTAAGTGGTCTTAGGGTTCGTTAATTGGCTTAGTGCCATCATTTAATACTCAGGTTCTTGACATTCTGTTATTTTTACCATCTACATGTGTTGGCGTTTAGCCCTCACTTCTTCTCCTGATCACAAGATGCTTTCTAAAGTTCCAAGCATCGTGTTGTCACATCCCTATCTCAAGCACAAGAGGACAGAAATAAAGCACTAACTTTTTTGCAAGAGTTTGCCTTTTTTAATCTAAGAAGGAGAACCATCAAGGAAACATCAGGTCATATCTTTTTTTGCTAGAACTGGGTGACATATGTGCAAAAGGTAATTGGATAGCCCTGACCAGCTTAGACGGATCATTGTTCATTCCCTCGAGGTGGGTTAGTGGACCCACCCTCCCTGAGGTCCAGTAGTATCTATCACTCCTTTACCTGAATACACTAGAGTTCTATTAGTAAGTTAACAGTGGGGTGGATGCTGGATAGTTACCAAATGCTATTTGTACTATAAACACATCCAATTTATATGATACAGCTCTTGTCTCAGATTTCAGCAAAAGGACTTTTTTTTTTTTTCCCAGTCAATGCTCTCCAGGGATTTTTCCAGTCAATGCTCTCCAGGGAGTCATGTGCTCAGGGGACAAGATCTAACCCCCTCCTTCATGTGAATCTGTTTTCAGACTTTGGGATTTCCCTTTTTCAAAATGGCAATGACTTTCCCCTGGGGTTTGAAGTTGTTGATGGATCAAGGTAATCAGGATAATTAAACTATCATTTTTATTTTATGAATGTTTGTGCAAAATGTTTTACATAGAGCTATTCATCAAATCATTACAACAATCTTATTTCTTGGGGGGATGAGGGCCAAGGATTACTCTTCCTCTAATATCTCAATGAGGTAAAATCTGAGCTATGAGATGACTGGACTCAAACCCAGTCCATTTTTTGTTTGTTTTAGAGTTTGACAGTGACAGTTTAATTGAGCATTTTACTTTAAATATTAAATCCTCACATAGCAACTAGTTTTTTTAAATTTTATTTTATAAGTTTCAAATAGACAGTACATTGGTTAGACATTTATATAGTTCATAAAACAATACTGCTCTGACTACTACCGTCGTAATTATCCTCTTGCTTATAGAGGCATTTAGAAATGAGGATTGGGATGATGACAGGCTGCCCTTGGTGATAGCTTCCCGTGGTAAGAAGTGAGAAGGCCCTGGGAGTCTGAGCTTTACCATTTGAAGGTGATCTCTTTTTCCATCTGTAAAACTTCTCCCAGGCTCACATGTAAAGACAGCTGCCACTAAACTTTTCTCATGGAATCTTTGGTTGTAGGGGTTGACAACCTCGGTCTCAAGCTCCTGTTCAAATAAGCTCTCACTTTAGTTTCCTCCTGTGCTTCTGGGTGTCTCATTTGTTTAGCTCCTTTAACATGTCCATTTACAGAGGTTGCATGTTTATAAATTGAGTAACCTCTGATGGATCAGTGGGGTGGCATATGTGGAGGAAACTATCAGTAAAGTGGATAAGAAAAATGTCTGCCATTTTCTTTTCTCAGGGAAAACAATGCCTGTTGGTTACCCATTTATGTATTTAGGTAGTAGTGGAAAAAGCTGATTCAAGACCACTTATTCAACCCGACAATGTTTGCCCTGTCTTTGACTTGCCCCTGCCCCAGGACACACGAGGTGTCTTTGAGCGATTATCTTGCTTCTGAGATCTGGAGTATAAAACCAGCCTTCTGCCTCTGATCCCAGCTGATCGATGACAGCATGTGGCTCTCTGATTTCCACCTCAGGTCTGTCCTGCAGTGTTAGAATAGTGTCTGTCACTCCACCTTTTCTCCCAGCACACCCGAGTTTTAATAGAGCTCTGTGTGAAAAGTATTCACAGAAACAGCCCTCACTGTCATCATAGACATTTTTGGCTTCATGTTTGAGTTTTATCTGAGATTTTTTTCCCCTCCTCAACTTGTGTCAGCAGAGGTTTATTCAATCTACATGGAAAACACAGAGGCTGGGGTGTGATCAGAAGTCAGGCTCATGAGTAAATACCAGTTGTAGCCTGATGTTATTCCCTTGATGACCCTACTCAGAAAACACAGCCTTTTGCTTGATCTATGCACGTAAGCTGCTTATTGTACCTTGGGTCTTTGACTACTGGCTAAGGCTGTGTGTCTTGGGAAGGCCGCACGAACTCGCCAAGGTTCGGTCTTCTGAGTTTCCGGTGGCAGCATTCACCTTGCACTGTCTACCACACGGGGTTTGGTGAAGCAGCCCGGGGCCACGGCTGGAGCAAGAAATTTGGTGCATGACGGACCCGAAATGCAGTTCTTCTGTGTTTCCTGCGGACATCAGTTTCCCTCTCTGTAAACTGAGAGTAGCCATACCCAACCACTTTGTATTGTTTAGAGGTGTAAGGGAAGAAATGCCTAGTATGTAGCATAGGCACTCGGCAAATATTTATCCGAAAGTGAAGGCAATAGTTTTTGGAAAAAAAATAAATAAATGTGATGCAAGCATTTGTTCTTTGTTCTAATCACCAGGTCATTTTTTGTGTTTTTAATTCTACGCTATTTACTTCTTGAAAGCTGCAAGCTGTGTTTCTATCGCCCTCCTCTTTCCAAGCATAGACTCATTTTCAGTTGTGGGTCCCTCTTGCCTGAAGGCCTTGGTTGCCACTTGAGCAGATTCGGTGCTGAGGGCAGCATGTGGAGCCAGAAGCGCGGGCCACTTTTTGCTGCTGAGAAACTCTCTTTCCTCTGAGGGCACAAGCTTGCCTGCAAAGGGATGTGGGAAACCATTTATGAGAAGTTGTAATTAATGGTCTGCTGGGTCTCGTCACTTATCAGGGAAGCAGAAAGCCGCTGGGAATTGGAGAGGAGCCTCTTGGGGTAAAATTCTTCCTCCTGGGGCTGCGTCTCTCCCTGGGGAAGTAGCAGATCTTGGGAGGGGCGGGAGGAGATCCAGGCAGCTCCCATTCTCCCCGCAGTTTTCAGGGTCGTAACCTGTCAGCCATGCGTGCACATCGTGATGTGGACAGAGAACCCCGGCTGTTGGGACAAAAAGTCCTGGATGCTCTCACTCTCGGTGACATCTGGGCATGTTACCTCACTCTCTGAGCCTCGGCTTTGCTCCTCTGCAAGATAGAGATAGTGCCACATACTTTGCAAGGCTCTTTGGACTAGAAATTGAATAATGATGTAAATGGAGCATAGCCTCAAAAGTGTTAGGGATAAAATATTGAACAAGACAGGCAGAGCCCCATCTTCAGGGTGCTGAAAGTTTTGTGGATAATGGAAGTCGTGTTATCTATATAACATGTAGACCTGTGGATGTTTCTGTAGATACTTCTGTAGAATTTACGCACATATTTCTAGTGAGATTAGATATAAGTAGCTACCGAATTATCCAGATATTTATTTCTTATAATATAAATTGCTCTTCTTTGGTGAAATACTGAGATGCCTTTTTAGGGTAAGTTACTGTCTTTTGGTGAGTCAGCAAGAATCAGTCATACTTTAATTTGATCCTGCTTGCTGCTGGGCTGTTTTGGAAATTAACTTACCCTCTGAAATGCCTACAGGCTGTTAAATCCTTGAATGAAATCCTGTGTACATCAGCAACTGAAAATATCCCCTATTGAAAAGTCCCAACCTTATGAGAGCGCTGTAACTGTTACGTGAAATAGAGCTTGTAAGTCAGTTGTCACAGTGTCTTCACATAGCAGAAGCTACTAATGGTCATAATAGCAGCAAGGCCTCCTGCTTTATGATAAGAACATTTCCTAGCATCTATCCCTTAGTATAGCAGACAGTTACATAATCTAATTAATCCATGCAAAATGCCAGGTAGAGTGCTGGCCCATTCTAAGAGCCCAAAAGATGTCGGCTACAATTATCTTTAATTCTGTCTTTTCAGCAACCTTTCCAGGTGCATCAGGTAGGATTACATTCCCACCTTACAGGTGAGGAATATGGGGCTCAAAATTGTCCAGTCCACACAGCTAATACCGATGTTGGCGTCAAGGCCAACAGTAGCCTCATTCTTGACCTTCTCCTTGTGCTTCTTCAGCCCCTTCCTCAATTTCCCTCTCTCTCTCTTCTTTTAAATCAAAGATCAGCTACTAGTAGCATTGCTTGCCTCTTCCCTCTGATTGCCTGGGGTTTGTTTTGAGAACTAGTAAAGATAATGCTGAGCCTTACTGCGGTGATCACATCGTAAAATATATAAATGTCAAATTGCTATGTTATACACCTGGAACTAATATAATATTATATGTCAACTATACTTCAATAAAAAAGAAATTTTTAAAAATTCAAATTAAAAAATTCAAATTAAAAAAAAAAAAAGGCAATGCTGATCACCAGGGACACAAAACAAATTCTGAATCTGATTTACTAGAGAACCAGGACAGAGAAGATTCTGGAACAGGCACCCCTGGTCAGGGAGGGACGCCTCTACTTGGGGTGAGAGCCCACAGTGATGAAG
This sequence comes from Eidolon helvum, assembly GCA_000465285.1. Lineage (NCBI taxonomy): Eukaryota > Metazoa > Chordata > Mammalia > Chiroptera > Pteropodidae > Eidolon > Eidolon helvum. The sequence goes on along the minus strand of AWHC01101808.1, from coordinate 10,852 downwards.
GAATTTTCCTTCCTGGGTATATTTGCTTATGTTCTTGGATGTGCTGGTGAGCCCCTGCCTACCCACCTCTATGTAAATGAGTCCTCCCACATGCTCGAGATGTTCTGTCCCCAAATCCCGAACACCAAGCACAGGAGATGTGCTTGGCTGTCACAGATACAAGATCTGGGAGAGGGACAGCTTTTGCCTGCAATTATCTCTTTGTAGGGTTTATCCCAGGTTGGAAAAAGCCTTCACCTGGATATGAGATCTGCTACCGTGTTTTCCCCTGTACATGGGCTTTCTCAGGTCATGAACTTGGGTCCCCCTGCCTGGAACCTGGTGGGAGGGGAAGGAAACCATCCTTGTACTGAAGAGTGCTATGCTTTGAGTCATCCTCCCTGAGTCAGTGGAGTGAGCTCCTCCAAGTATTAAGGGCTGTGTTGTTATTCCAGATGAACAATGCACAGCACTTATTCATCATCTACTATGTGCCTCTGGCATTGACCTGTCAGACTATTTTGAGTCTCTCCTGGGTCCTGCTAGAGTCTGGAAGTCAAACGGGGCAACATTGACTAAGAATGTTGGAGACCTAACTTCTTATCCTTGCTCAACCTTACTGAACACATGAACTTGGACAAGTTGTTTATCTTCTGTGAGCTTCGATTCCCTCATCTGTAAAAGGGGAACAGTAATACGTACCTCACAGAGTTCTTGTGAAAATAAAAGTATGTTGCATTAGACAACAACTTAGCACAGTGCCTGGGACCTAGGTAGCAGCCAGTAGATGGTAGACATTATGTCTATATCATTTATATCCAGGCTATGCCAACGATGCCGTCTTTGACATGTACTTATATACTTCCTGGGTTAGGAGTCTAGGAAGACAGTAGTCTTACTGGGACGACTGGTTTTAGAGCATTTGTTTAGTGCCTTACAGGTTGGGAAGTGTTGATAATTTAAAGATGTTTTTTCTGGAGTTGGGTATAAGCCCAACTACCCAGGAAAACAGGTTACTGGGGCTACCAAGTTGTGTAGCCAGGGTTAAGAAATAGGCCTGGGGATGATTAAAATAATTACTTTTCAACTCAAGAGATTCTACTTTAACTGGTTTATAGGAGAGGCTGCACATCAGGGTTTTTATTATTATTATCATTATTATTAAGTTAGGGTTTGTATACAATAAGATTTGTCCATTTAAGTGTATAAGATGCATACATCTTATGACCTCTGCTACAATCAAAATACAGAACAATTCCTTTATCCTAAATAGTTTTATTATGCTCATTTTTAATCTCTTCTGCCCCCCCATTCTCAACACCTGACAACTACCGATTTGCTTTCTCTCACTATCGTTTTTAATTTCATCTAAATGGAATCATACTGTACATAGTCTTTTGTGTTTGACTTTCTTCACTTAGCGTTCTGTCTTTGAGATTCAACCATGATGTTGCTCTAAAACCAGTCGTCCCAGTAAGACTACTGTCTTCCTAGACTCCTAACCCGGGAAGTATATAAGTACATGTCAAAGATGGCATCATTGGCATAGCCTGGATGTGTGTGTTAATATACTGTTCCTTTTTATTGCTGAGTAGTATTTCATGATGGAAATATACTATGGTTTATTCACTCAACAGCTCATAGACATTTTTTTTTTTGTAGTTTGTGACTGTTTGTTAGAAATGCTATGAAATTTGAGCACATGTCTCTGTGAGGACATATTTTCATTTGCCTTTGGTACATCCTTAGAAATGGAATTCCTGTGGGACATGGTGTGTGTAGGTTTATAAGGTACTACCATATTGTTTTCCAAAGTAGTTGTATTGTTTTGCATTCCCACCAGCAATGTGGCACCAGATAATTCTTATAACAGCTCCCAGGTTTCCCGAATATAGGTCCAGCATTGAGACACTCTGGTCTTTGCTTTCTCTGGTGTAATGGCCACTGTTGGACTCATATGAAGAAGGATGATGCTAGTATCGGGACAACAAAGAAGACAATTGTTCCAGCCGATATGTTCTGACTTGCTCAAAACTTTTGGGGAGTGAGATACTATCTGGATTTCTACAATAGAAGTGCATTTTTATCTGTCTTGTGTATCAAGATTTGTATGCAGGTTTAAGTTCCCTAGCATTAAATCATCATTTTTTTTTTTTTAATACAGAGGATCCGCCCTAGATATTTAAAGAGAAGCCTGATTCACTCATGTAGGAAAGTGTCCCCACCCGCTGTTAGACAGGTTTGTTAATGAACAAAGGACATGTATGTTGCTGAGTTACGTGTGATGCTCACGGCGATCTGGTTTACAGCTGTAGTGACAACACACACACACACACACAGGTGCACACCCGCGTGTTGTTTCCCACCCCCACCGTCTTGCCAGGCAGACTCACAGTGACTCGTTAACGGTTTGCCTGGCCATGCACCGTTGCTCGTACGTTTCCGGAAGATGTTTCCCCATCTTCGGCACTTTGCCTTGTACTTCCATCTTCTTCTTGTTGAATTACAAATAGATTAACATACCTGATAGGTTTTCCTCCCGTCCAAGTGGATGCTTCAGCCTCCCACATGTGCTTTTTATGGTTTTAAAACATGGCAGGGAATGAAATGAATGAACTTAGGATGTGGCCTTTGTCTTAGGGTAAAACAGTTCTCAACCCCCAAATGAGGTGTCCCCAACTCCCCCAGGTAAGGGATTATATGGAGAGGTTTTAAATAGATAGAAGACTGCTCTTTTGTTTGCATGTGTCTAACTGGTACCTACTTTTTCATTATGTGAATCTTAAATCTTTGACCATCGTCTGTGGTTTCCCAATTCGGTTTGGTTCTCAATGTATGAACACTCAATAACAAATATCAGCAAACTATAGCCTGTGAGCCAAATCTGGCCTGCCACTTCCTTTTGTAAATAAAGTTTTATTGGCACACAACCACACCCATTTATTTACATACAGTCCATAATGCTTTCTGACTGCCATGGCAGGCTTGAGTAGTTGTAGTAGAGATGATATATGCCTGGAAAAGCTGAAACGGTTTCCTCTCTGTCTCCTCTGTGTCTCTTTACAGGAAACATTCACCAATCTTTGCTTTGTGGTATCACTTAATATGTCTACGAATTCATCATACTGTCTTTGGGTCCCTACGTGTCTCTCTTTTTTGTGTGGTCAGTTTATATTTGTCCAGTTAGTCTTACCTCAAGCTAGTCATCTTAAGTTCTCTGAGTTTCATGTCCAGATCCATAAATTGAGCATAATAACAGCATCTCCCCTGTAGCGTGAAGTGCCTGGTGCACACAGTGTCCAGTTCACACCAGACAAGCTCATTGCGTGGCAGCCAGACCTGATCTTTGTGTGTAAGGCATCCATCATGTGCAGGGTGGTATTCCCTGCTATTATGGAGCAGAAACTAAGACACTGACTGTGAATCTGACGTCTGGGGTCCCAGACAGGCACCAGGACTGTTCCAGAGAGACAAGCCAGGCAAGGGTCAAGATGCCAACATCCAGGTGCCCAGGCTGCTGCTTCAGCTTCCTTCTGCCTCCTCGCTGCTGCTGCTGCTGCTGCTGCTGTCATTCCAAACATTTGCCCCGCTTCATGGCATTGAACTTGCAGTTTCCTGTGCCTTATTCTTCCTAAGATGTCCACATGGCTCGCTCTTTGCCTGACTCTTTTATCTGAGCTCTCAGCCCCCGTCACTCTCTAGCTCCACAGCCTTGCCCTCACCACATTTATAGGTCATTGCATTATCTATCTATGTGTTAGTGTGTCAGTTTCTCATCTCCTCAAAGCACTCCCCATGAAGTTGAGGAATTTATCTGGTTCTATGCCCAGTCCAGAGACCTGCACTTAGCATGAAACAAGAGATGGATAAATATTGGTTGAGTCAATGAATGAATGGATCGACATTCTCGAAAGTGAGAATTTCCTTCATTACTGCAAGATTCTCACCTGTCATCTCTTCCTTTTTCCCCTTCCCAGGCACAAAGACAGCACACAAGAACGCTCCCAGTCCCACACACATCCGTGTGAAAACACACACCCAGAACAAACGCCATGCATGCAAACATTTACATGCCTTCATACCTCTCCTGGCAGATACAAACATTCCCTTAAACTATCTGGGTGCAGCTTTTAAAAGTTCCTCCTCATTCACCACTCAGAGGAGCTAACAGCCTCTTCCATAAGACACTGAACAGCTTTATTGGAGAGGTCCTGGGTAGAAAAAAGCTGCCACTTAAACGAAGGCTATTTAGCAGTCAATCTCAATTCCGAGGAAAAGCAAATCTTTATTACCAGCATCTGATAATTTCTGTTTGGGGATTCCCACCCTTTGGAATGGATAGTTGTTGTTTTTTTTTTTTTCTTTTTTCTTTTCTTTACTTCTTTTTTTTTTTTAAGAGCCTCTTTTCTAATTAACTCTGGAGCCTAGATTACAGGAGCCTGGCCTTGGGCATGGAGGGGCACCTTGGCCGGAAGTAAGCACTCGAGGTGATGTTTAATTAAAGCGAGGCCGTGAGAGGGAAGAGACTTGAGCAGGCTGCTGGGCTAATCCTCTTGCCTTACTGCCGTGTCCCTGCGTGATTGTGATTGATGAGCTGGTCCCCCTTACATCTTTATCTGCGGCGGCCCTAACACCCGCAGGCTCAGGGGCTCCGGCTCGCTCCGCACGTGCACTTAGCCGGATGGAGTTCTGAGTGGCAGAAGGGCTGGCCGTGTGGTTCTTTTTCCCCTCTCTGCTTTTTTCCCCCTCTTGCTTTCTCTTCTTTGTGTTTAGATAGAGATAGTTAGATTAGATAGATGATACATACATACATACATACACACATACATGTGTGCATATCTCCATATAGCTGTATATCTGTCTGTCTATCTATCTGTCTATCTAAAATCTGGCTGTGAATCTCAGTTTCTCTACCTCTCCATGTTTGTCTTTGTCTGTGTCTGCTTTTCTCACTCTGTCCAGATCTCTCTGTTGGTTGGCCTCTGTCTGTCTCTGTCTTACTTTTTTGTCCTTTTGTCTCTCCTAAGCCTGTCCTATGAGGTAATTAATATTAGGGAGCTTCTAACTGAAATCTTTTTTATTCAGCAGTATTAATGTTTGAGTAATTTAGAAGCTACCTTTGGTTAAGCATCTATTAAATGCCAGGAAATGCCTGAGGTACCTTTGGATAGTTATTTAATATTTGTTCCCATAATAGCTAACATTGATTAATCTCTTAAAGTGTGCCAGGCCCTAACGCTAAGTATGGTTTTCTTACTTAAACCTCATTTAATCTTCAAAATAATCCTTTGTAGTAGCTACTCTCATTAGTCCCATTTTATAGATGAAAAAACTGAAGCATGAGAGAGAATTATACATACTGTCTTTAAACCACACCTGATTGCACCAAGATGAGACTTAATTTCCACCATTTAATGATACATATATGGTGGTTTGAAAGGTAAGATGAATTGTCCAAGATCCAAGAGCTTGAAGAATGAAACTTTTAGGATCTCACTCCAGATGTCTCTCTCCAAAACACTCCTATGAATAGACCAGAAGGCAGGTTTGTGTCTTCCAACATTTCTCTGTTTTCTCTCCCCTTTTAAATCCGTGTCCTGGTTGTGTTTACTGAGCATCCCTGCCACGTGGCCAACGGGACTGGCTTCTGAATGCTGGAGGCTGCAGAACTTTTGTCAATCGTCAGAGCCAGAATAAATTGGCAGAAAGGTCTGATTTGACTTTTTCTCATTCTGCAAGGCAGATGCTTTTCTCATTACTGAGGAAAGAATGACACTTTGTCTCTCCGAGAGCCCAGACATTCGTACTAATTGCTGTGCATTTTCTGATCTTGGGGTTGCCAGAACCGATGGGCTGGGGAGGCTGCAGTGCTCCATCCCCAGCGAGATTAGGTTTGTGCAGTGTCTGTTAGAACTTGTAGCCACTCCCCAGAGTGGACTGCTCTATGATTCTGGCTCCACTGGGTGCAGTTCAAGTTCTTTTAGCCGGCCAGACTGCCTTCGGAACTGGAGGAGTTGAGTACGATGGGAAGGAATGGATAATGTACCCCCACTGTCCATTTTTTATCTACCAATGAGGAAGAATTAAATTAAACTATGACTTTTTCAGTTCCCATATTTACTTGGGTTAGCAAGTTCTACTTTGGAGAAGCCATGAGCAGAAAAGTGGTTCGAAAGCATGGTTCATACTAGTTCCCAAGACCAAATCTGATGAAGGCAGAGTTTTCATGGCCTTCAGTGAACCCGGATCGTTCATGACCTCCTAGCCTTGCTCAGAGGAGCTTTTGTATGTCTCAAAGAAAAGAAGCCGTAGTAAATACAATCAAAGCCCACCTCATTCAGAGGCAACCCCTCCTGTCATTCTTGGGTTGTTTTTCTCTGACACCAAGGCATCTTCACTATCCTAAAAGCCCATAAAAAACATAGACTATTTCAGCACCCTTCTTGCTTATGGTGGCCTAAGAAGGAATACTTCAGATCTCGTGATTATCACACATTTGGAAAAGTCTAAAAATATAACACCGACCTGCTCTAATAGGCAATGAAAATAAAAATGTATTTGAAGGTTCAAGGATTCAACAAGCTCTGCTGAATTACTCTGCTGTCATTGGCCTAGAGATCTATCAACTGCGGATTCCAAGCAGACCAAAGAGTGGCCCACACTTCTCTTCTCTCCTGCCCTCCGTCTGGCCATGAAATAAAATGATCAGCCTTTCAACTGTAACAAGATATTCGAATCATTAGGTTTGTTTTGAAATCAGTTCCTAAGCCACCTGCCACCCCACCTTTGCTTGCCTAGTAATACCACATTCCTTTGTCCTTGAGTTTCATCTACTCTACCATTTCTTGTCTGTGACCATTCGATTGACTCCAGATCCTTCAATTCTGCTTTGCTATAACTTGTCATCCTCTTCTTTGCCTTGATTTGACTTGATATCCTGGTAAGGGGTTCTCCTTGGGTTTTACCTTGAGATGCAGTTTGCTCACGGGATGTGTCACCATTATAAGTATATGCAGCCAGTGAGGGAGGACCAGACACACTGAACATCAGACAGGTGGTATGGTCAATCTGATTTTTAGAATTCCTTTGAGAGATCACATTAGCCTTCCTTGTCAATCACTGGGCTAGGCTCAAGGTAAGCCTTTGAATGGCATTTCTCTCACTGTAAGTTTTTTACTTTATGTAGTATTAACATACCTCTGTTGGAGTCTGTATTCTCAGCATAATTTCATTATTAGTCTATTTGGGTCTGTGGTTCTCCCCCCACCCCAAAGTGACATATCCCAAACAGGTAACAATCTTATGTTTTTTTCCATTCAAATTTTTACAAGAATTAGGATCATATTGTTTTTTATTCAGTGTAAATTGCTGGAAGAATATGAATTTCAATAATTTAAATTCAGTAATTTTCTGGCCAATCTTCCATAGCTAGTTAATTTTCATTCTGCTACTCTTTTGTGTGTCTCTTCTTTGTCATTCTGAATGTGATCAATTTAGTCTATGTAACTAATTCCTAGGCTAAGAAAACTCTACTCGATATACTGATTTCGCTTTCCTAGCATTGGAACCCCATGTTTCATGCTTGTGTATTATGGAACCAGCTCAATTTTCAGCATCAAACTTACCACGCCGAAAGGTGGAGAAAGGCTCTGCAATAAACTGATTACTTAGCACGATTTCGTCTGCTTTCTGCATTTGGCACTGACTCCCCACATAATCTAAACAGGCATAACATTCAGGTTCCTTGGGATTCATTCACCAATCGGAATACTGTAGAAGTTGTCTGTAAAAATTCAAGTAAAAGGAATGCAGGTTAACGGAGAGGAAGGAGTCTAAGACTAAGTCTGTATTTCTGTCCTTGGTGCTGAAAAGTAATTTTTAAAAAAATCCTTAGGCCAACTTTCCTTCCTTAGCAAATGTAATGATGTGACTGACTTAAATGACTATGTATAAGAGATCATGCATTTCTTTATAATCATCATTTAATCTTATTTTCCTGGGACAATAGATGCTATTGATGACAATGGGAGTTGACTGATGACTACACCAGAATTACCCTGATCCAGACAGCAGTCACGAGCCACATGTGGCTAAATTGATTAAAACGGAATAAAATTAAAATTCAATTTCTTAATCATACTCTCCATCTTTCAGATGCTCAGTAGCCACATATGGCCAGTGGTTACTGTGTTGGACAACACTGCATTAGACAGACATGGCATATTTTCGGACCTGAGAATGCTTTGCTGGGTGGTGTTCCCCTAGAATAACATTATTGTGGTGGACTCCATAATGACCCCTCAAACATATCCGCATCCCAATCACTGGAAGCTGTGAGTGCTGTGAGTGTTACTTTGTATGGCAAAAGGGACTTTACAGATGCGATTAGGTGACGGCTGTGGCATGGAGGGATTATCTGGCACTATCCCAATGGACTTGATGTAATCACAAGGGTTCTTATACTAAGAGGGAGGCAGAGGTGGCAGAGTCAAAGTGAGAAGAGATGGCAATGTGATGGCAAGAAGCAGAGATTGGAGTGATGTTTTTTCAAGATAAAGGGACCACAAGTAAGAGATTCAGGTGGCCACTGGAAGCTGCAAAGGATGAGGAAACAGACTCTCCCCAGAGCCTCCAGAAAGAACCATCCCCCCTGACACCTTAACTTTATGTCAGTAAAATTGATTTCAGATGGCCACCAGAACTATAAGACAATACAATCATGTAATTGTAAACCACCAAGTTTATGGTACTTCATTACAGCAACAAAATAAAACTAATACAATCATCATCATCATTTCACTAGATTCTTGCATTTAGTTTGGATTCCTGTATTTTACATTCTCCCTCGGGTATTTGAAGAACCGATCTGATAATCAATGGCACCTTTCTCATTTAAAATGTTTATTTCAGCTCATGAATGATGTCTTGTCTGAGAGTGGTTAATGGAGACCTAAACAGTATGTCACGAGTTAGCAATGTAAGTAAGCGTGGTGGGGCTCTAATAGTTGGAGGTGAGAACGGATCATCTATTTAGCCTTGCTTTCTGCTTTTTGGGGCTGGGGTGGTTGAGAATTCCACTTCTGATTTTCAGCACCATATCCTCCTGGAATTGGCAGAGCTGAAAACACAGGTGATCCTCCTACTAAATTCTTTTAGTTGAATCAGAATCAAAGCTCAGTTCAAGACTCAGAAGACACCGTTCAAGGAGAAATCTTTTCTGCCCTTCCTACCACTTCAGGCTAGTGTGTTATTTTCCAAACCCATTGTGCATTTGTGGGTGTGATGAGTCAAACTTATTCTCTGCTCCTTCAACCTGCTCCTTTCCTCCCAGGCTAAGTTTTGATGGATGTTTTTAAAATTTTTTCTGGGAAATTTTTCTTCACCCACTGTCCGCTGTCATCCAAGTTATTTCCCTTTTAAACAACAACAACGATAGCACAGATACCATAACTATTATAACAAATAGAGTCTGAACATTTATTTTCAGTATGGTGGTAGGAAATTTATATGCATTGTTAATTTATTCCATAAATAGCCCTGTAATAGTATGCTGTTAGTAACCCCCTTATAACTGAGAGAAACCAAAGCACAGAGAAGTCATGCTACTTACTCAAGGTCATGCTCCCAGTAAGAGGGAATGCAGGCCTCCGACTCTGGAGATGGCTTGCATTTTAGGCCTAAGTAAAAGGCTCCTCTTCCTAGACGTTAAACTCCATGTTGTCAGGGATGATGCTCTCCTTTTTTTTTTTTTTTTCTTCTCAGAGAGCCTAGATCATCTCTTGGAACACCAGCAGAAGCTCCTGTAATTTGCTTATTTAGATTTATTTTTATATTCTCTATAGGATTAATAAGGGCTCCCAGGTGGAGGGGAGACCAATAAGGACATCCAGGAGAAATCCTATAAAACATGGTGTGGTGGGAAGACACCAGGCTGGATCCATATTCTGGCTCTAGCTCTTATTAGTGAGCAAGTCACTGCTTGATTTGAGCCTCAGATTTTTTTATCTATTAAATAGGGATCAGAATATCTAACTCAGAGTCCTTGTGAGGATTTGATGAGAAAATGGACATAGGTCACTGAAGGCCGCAGTCCCCAACATTTTGGTGCCAGGGACTGATGCTCCTACGATGAAGCTAATGCCTGATGATCTGATGTGGAGCTGAGGCGGTGATGCTAGTGCTGGGGATGGCTGCAAATACAGATGAAGCTTTGCTTGCTTTCCCACCACTCACCTCCTGCTGTGTAGCCTGGTTCCTAACAAGCTGTGGACAGATACTGGTCCACAGTCTGATGATGTCCCCATAATCATCATCATCACCAGCATCACCACCATCACGATCACCATCATCACCATCATCATCATCATCATCACCATCATCATTCTTTTTTCTTTACCACCCCATAGAACTTGTCATATTTAAAGTTCAAAGTAGGCCTTGGTTTGTTCGAATGTAACTGTATTCCAACAATGTAATCCTTATAGAGGCTTTCCTTTTTAATTTGACCACTTCTGCATTCTCACAAAAAAAGACTACAGAACATAAAAACAATTTCTTTATTTTATGTAATTGCTCCAGATATCTTGGGGGGAGGGAAGGTGTTCATTAGAATCTTATTATAATAAAAATTTTTTAATCATTTTTTCTGTGCTGGACACTAGAAAAAATACAAAAGATAAGATTAGAGCCATTGGTATCCTTATGGATGCAAAGAAATCGCCTTGAGAGTGGGCTGCTGGTCCCATCTCTGCTCCTGCTTTGTCATTTCTTTCTTTGCTCTCTTGTCCTCATCACCACCATTTTCTCTTTCTAGTGCATTAGCCATTTGCTGGCCAGATTGATCCCCCTGTAACACAAGTCTGACCATGCCATT
>KE774342.1:3052-27417 GCA_000465285.1 Eidolon helvum | reverse complement strand
AATTAATTAATTAAAAAATAAAGTGATATTCAAAATTTTAAAAATGATAAAATAAAATAAAATAAAATAAAATACTAAATAAGGAAGATATTTCTCTAATATAAAGTGTCCAGAGACAGGCTATCTACAGCTTGTATGGTGGCTCCAAAGCAATCACAGCCCATCTATTTCTAGCTCTCCCCTCCACCATTGTTAGGGTGTGGCCCTCATTCTCATGGTCCAAAGTAGCTTCTAGAGCTCCAGTCCTTACATTCACATTCTAGGTAGCAGATTGAGGAAGGAAACAAGAAGGTAGCAAAAGGCACATGACAGCTGGCTTTTAAAGTGGTTTCACCAGAAGCTGCACACAATATTTTTTATAACTTTTTGGCCAAAACTGAGTCATACAGGCACACATAGCTTCCAGGAAAGATGGGGAATATAGAACTTTTAGCTAGGTAATGGAGTGACATCAATGGGAATGGTGGAGTAAGAACCTCCAAAAATCCACTCCTCAGTAAAAGTAATGAGAACACAGGCAAAAATTATCAAAATCTTTTTCAGAATGCTAGATATAAATCAAAGGCTTGCAATAACCCAAGAAGCATTTATTCAAGAAAAGTGGCTGAATCATGCATGATAAGAACCTTGAGTTTTATGTCATTTTAATTTACCCTATTCATATCTCCTTCTCTCCACATGAAGAAATAGAGAGCACTGGCAAAGGTAACTACATAGATAAATATAAAATACAGTAAAAATGTAACTTTTGTTTGAAACTCTCTCATCTGATTTAAAGTACAACTGCATAGAATAGTACTTATAAATCTGTGTCAATGGGCATGTAGTATAAAAAATGTACTTTGCTTGTCAATAATAGAACAAAGAAGAGCAGAGGGAATGGACTTATATAAGAGAGAAATTTCTGTATACATGCTATTGAAATGATATTGGTATTAGTAAAAACTAGATTATTATAAGTTTAGATGTTAATTGTAGTCTCCAATAAAATAGCTCAAAAAATATATAGTAAAAAAATGACAAGAGAATAAAAATGGCATACTAAAAAATATTTAACATAAAAGAAAGCAATAATGGAAGAATAGATTAACAAAAAGTACATAAGACATGTAGAAAACAAATAGCAAAACAGCAGGCATAAGTTCTGTCTTATTAAATGTAAATGATTTAAATGTTTCCATCAAAAGCAGAGATAGGCAGGCTAGATTTTTTTCAAACCATGACCTAACTATATTTTGTCTATAGAGACACTTTAGAGTCAAAATTTAGATTTCAATAGGTTAAAAGCAGAAGGATGGGTAAAGGTACATCATGAAAAAATAACCAAAAGAGCTGGAAAGGCTGTGCTAATATCAGACAAAATGGACTTAAAGACAAAAATTGACACTGGGGACAAAGAGAGATGTTTTCTAAAGATCAAGGAGTCAATCTTTCAAGAAGATATAGTAATTATAAGTATGTGTTCACTTTACAGTAGACTAAAGAAATAAGTGAAACAAAAACAGATGGAATTGAAGGGAAAAATAGACAATTTAATAATAATAGTTGGAGACTTTAACATGTCACTTTCAATAATGGATAAAATAACTTACTAGACAGAAGATCAACAACAATTTGGAAGACTTAAGGTCAGAAAAAAAAATAGTACACTTAACACTAGAAAGCAACTGGACCTAATAGACATCTGTAGAACACTCCAACAAACAGTAGAATACAAACTTTCCTTAAGTGCACATGGACCATTCTCCAGGACAGAACATATGTTAGTTAGGCCACAAAACATGTCTCAACAGGTGGAATCAAACACTATGTGATCTTCTACATCTGGCTTTTTTTTCACTTAGCAGAATGTATTAGAAGTTATCCATGTCATAGGATATATAAGTACTTCATATCTTTTTATGGCTGAATAAAATTTCAGTGTATGTATATACCACAATTTGTTTATCTGGTCATCTGTTGATGGACATTTGAGCTGTTCCCACTTTTTGGCTGTAATGAATAGTGCTGCTATGAAAGTGTACATGTACTTATTTTCAATTCTTCTGGGTACATACTTGGAGTGAAATTGTGGGGTCATGTGGTAATTCTATGTTTAACTTTTGGAGGAGCTGTCAGTTTTCCACTACACCTGAACCATTTTGCATTCCCACCACAATGTATGAGGGCTCCAGTTCTACCTTGTCAACACTTATTATTTTCTGATTCTGTTTTGTTTTGTTTTGTTTTTAAATAATAGCCATCCTAGTGGGTGTTAAGTGGTACCTCATTATGGTTTTGATTTGGGGGGGGGGGGTGACTAATGATGTTGAGCATCATTTCATGTGCTTGTTGACCATTTGTCCATCTTCTTTGGAGAAATGTCTATCCAGGTTTATTGCTCATTTAAAAGTTGGGTTGTTTTTGTCTTTTTATTATTGAATCGTAAGAGTTTTTATTTTTTAATACATATTCTAGATACTAGCTCCTTATCACATAATAATTTCTCTCATTCTCTAGGTCATCTTTTAATTTTCTTGATAATGTCCTTTGATGCAGAGAGAAGTGTTTTTAATTTTGGTGAAGTCCAATTTATCTAATTTGTTGTTGTTATTCATGCTTTTGGTGTCATATTTAAGAATCCATTGCCAGATCCAAGGTCAAAAATATTTGCTCTATGTTTTCTTTTAAGGGTTTTTAAAATTTCAGCTCTTAGATTTAGGTTGTGGATCCATTTCGAGTTAATATGTGTATGTGGTATGAGATAGAGATTCAGATTTATTTTTTGACGTATGAATATTCAGTGCCCCAGCACAGTTTGTTAAAGAGATTATTCCTTGCCCCATTGAATGGTCTTGACAACTTCGTTGAAAATCAACTGGCCATAAATATTTAAGTTTACTTATAGACTCTATTCTGTTGACCTGTTATCTATCCTTATGCCAATATCACCAATATCACACTATTCTGATTACTCTGATTACTAATTACTATAACTTTGTAGTAAGTTTTGAAATTAGGCATTTTGAATCCTCCGACTTTGTTCTTTTTCAAGATTGTTATAGCTGTTCGGGGCAAGTATTTCCCTTTTGCGTCAAAGCCAATTTCTGCTTTAATCCAAATTTGTGACTATTTCTGGACCATCATGGGTACCTCTAGCTATGATAACATTTGGAATAGCGCCAGACCTCCAAACAAGGCATTATTTCTATAAATAGAAAAAGACTTATCTGGGTCTTTGTGAAACCACGTTTATTTTATGAGGGAAAAAATTAAGTCAAATGAGATTTTTGTTTCAGTTTTTCTGAATCATGCAAGTGAAAACAGTACATGTATGGGCTAAAACATTTGCATAAATAGAAGACATAAATACATTATCTGTAGTATAGTTACAACTGTAGACACTGTGGTAAGTCTAACATGATGGATACAAAGTCAAGGTTTGAATGATATTCTTGCTGTGCAAGGATTGTAAGGACACATCCATTTGAACAAAAATCTCGTGGGTACACGTTATTTTTCTTTTGCCCCTCCCTTTCCATTTCCCATATCACCTTTTCTTTCTAACTTCCTTCCTGGTCCTTTTCTCCACTTACTTTTCTGTACATCTTTCCATTTTCCTTCACGTTTCTGGCCTCCTCTTGCTCTGCCTTCTCCTCTTTGCCCTTCAAAAATCCCATCCCCTCACTGAACTCTATCTTAAGAAAACAAGTAGCCTTAATTGATCCTCAAAAAGTGGTGTCAACAACTAACTCACTATTACCACCACAACACTCTTAGCCCTGAATGTTTATTTGTTAGCCGAAGAAGTAGCCAGCAGGTAAAATAATTGCAGATTGTCTAGGAAAGGCATATGAGTCCCTATGGAGTTTCTATACATTGTTCCAATAAACCTATGGTGCATATATTTTGAGACAACCTAGGACTCTATTTCAGTTTTCTGTTTTTCTTTTTCTTTTTTTTGAATTTTTGTAAGAGTCTATTTGAGCCAAGCTGATGACATGTCGGGAGGCAGGATCTCACATGCTCCCAATTTTCTGTTTTTCTTTAGGCTGGTCTATCATATATGGCAGGGAATGTTTTCGAAGGGGATCTATAGATCTATGGCTGGTTCCTTCTGGCCCCACCTTAGTCAAGTGCTGAGGCTTTCCTTTTACTTCATCAGTGGATCCCTCTGGACATTTTATACTCCCACTAACATTGTAATGATTTCTCCACATCCTTGCCAACATTCATTATTGTTCTTTTTATTACAGACATCCTAGTGGGTATGAAGTGATATCTTATCATGATTTTGATTTCCCTAAAGTCCTATGATGTTGAGCATTTTTTCATGTGCTTGTTGGTCATTTGTATATCTTCTTTTACTCAATTATTTTTATGTCTTTTTTATCCTACTTACCTGTTCTAGTCTATTTTGTTGTCTATTCTTTCATCAGAGGCACATGTTTCTTTCTTTATTTTGTATATTTTAATATCTATATTTTAATAAGGACTGCTCTTTGAATTCCACCCTCTCTATTTCTTCTACTTTTTCTGAATTATCTTAGATATTCTCTCTTATTAATTTGTTGGAAAGAACTTTAGAAATTGACACATTATCATGCTGACAAATAAAGACAACTTTGTTTACAACCATTCCTTATGTATTGCATACAGTATTCTGATGTACTTCATATGCATCCTAAACATCCAGTGGTGATTTATATTAGAAATGGTATGCATGTAATTTGTGATTTTAATGAAATATTATTGAAATAGCTTTAGAAAAGCAGTTGACAGACATGAAAGTATTAACTTGAGTCAACTGATGCCTGTGAATAATGCCTCATCTGTGGTAAGAGATTGTGTCTAAATATTTCTCCGAGTTGTCCATTAGCATGGGTAATTGCTTACTAAGCTAGTCTCTTTGCATAAATTTCAATTTTTCAGCATTTGATTAATCTTGACAATTGGGATTCTCCATGGAAACAGTGGAGCAAGTTGCTACACATTCCAAAAAACATAAAAATAATGCTCTCTGTTGCCTGGCAGCAGTTATCTTTGTTTTTATTCACAGAAATATATTTTCGTTGATTGGTGTGACTTCAGCAGAGAAAGGAAAGAAGAATATAGTTATTTTTGACATTAAAAAATTGATAGTCCAGATTAATCTTATTTTTTAAGACCCAAGTGAGGTGTTTATAACCCTAAAGAGCATAAACAACATATATATAAGAACATAAAGCATATTAAATGTAAAGGCAGAGTAAGTATCAGAGAGGAGGTTTCATTAAGGGTCTTGGGTGACAAAGCGTCTTTGAAGAGGCAAACTAGATGAAGCTGTTGCAGTTCTCAAGCTGTGTGCGTCCAAATTGCATTTATAAGGCTTAACAGTAGGTCTTAGTCCAAATTTGATTTTATCTTCCATTCTGGTTGGTCCCTGTGGTAGACAGTATTTTTTGTTCATGATTCTTTCTTCCTTCCCCACCCTTGACATGGTTTACTGTGGATGGAGTACACTGCTCCACCTCATTCACTTTGGGCTTGGTCTACAGAATGTGGGTAGATAGCTATGGCTCACTGGAGGTTTTATATGAATTTGTGAAATTTAGCTTGGCTTCCTGCATTTCTGCCATTTGCCGTGAGGAGAGAATGCCCCAGATAGCCATTGCCCACTTAGTCTGGCTCTTGGAAGGAAAAACAAGTGGAGCAGACCAAAATTTAAGGCCACAGCAAGCCTGGCCAACCCACACGCAGTGCATGGACCAGTGAGAGAAAAATAAATGTCCGTTGTTACAAATCACTGGTCATTGGGGGTTGTTTGCTACATAATATTATTGCAGCAAAAACCTAACTAATGTAATCATTGAAAAACTAATTGTTTCTATTGATACTTACCATGAGCATACAGACTTTGGAATGCACACTCTGGGTTCCAATTAGCTGGTCCCCATCTTTCCAGTCATCAATTAGGTGGAGCAAAATCTGTTTAAGAGACCTACTAGCTTATCTTGAGGATGCAAAGGATGTTCTTGAAGGTGAGAAGGTGAGTTTTTTTTTTTCCAAGTCTGTAATTATAAACTAGAGACAGATATTCTAGGAATATTATTACTAGAAAAATCAGTTTACAGAACAGCTTGTACATTCTCAGTTAGGAAAATTTCAAATGTGCACGCTGGCAACCCCAGAATTTCTATGTAGGTAGGCTGAATAACAATCTGGAAGGGAGTTGGGGTAAGCAAAATGGTTTCATATTGCATTTGCATAAGCACTTTAATATAATTGAGAAAACTCCCAATTGGCCATATTAAAGAACTGGCTGATGAAGCTTATGTGCCCCATACTCCCAGGTATTTCTGGCCCATAGAAGGCCTATAATAAGTGTACCTATAAATATACAGAGAAAGCTGTTAAAAGAGACACCTAAATGTTAATAGAAATTGTAAAAGAAAGTAGAATTCTGGAAAATCTTTACTCTTTTCTTTGTATTTTCCATATTGTTTGAATCTTTTGCATTGAACCTATATCATGTCTCCCACCCCTAAAAAGAAGTTATTTTCTACAAAGAGAAGAAAAAGAGTCCTGCTGACCTCTACTGTTTCCCACATCTTATTTTAGTCATCTAAATAGTACCCATCAAATCCCCAAATTTCAGTTCTCCCACCATGTCTCTTACTTGCTTTTTCGCTTCAGTCTTTCTCTAAAAACAACCAAATATAAAAGAGACAACACTAGATGTTAAAACAGAGCCTTGGACTGAAGGGTAAGATTCTAATTCCAGCCCTTGACTTCTCTGTCAGATTCCACATCTGAAAAAGGAAGCATTGGACTAATTAGAGGTTACAAACTCAAGTGCCTAGAGGAGCCAGGGAGGAGCAAAGGAGAGAAACAGGTGGACTGGGGGAAGGTGGAGGCTGTGTTGGGCTGGAGGACACTAGCCCAGTCTAAAGGAAGCACCACTGCAGGTCCGGGGTTGTCAGATCTTCTGATTTATTGAGAGGCTGAAAAACAGATTTTTATATGAAATCTCCTGATCGTTAAACAATGGCACGTAAATTTTAAAGCTTCTTGTGACTTCCTTGAAGGCCAAATTAACCTCACCTGTGATGCTCTGTGGCAGCTGGTGAGCTCACGCTGGGCTGGATGCTCTTTAAGGCTCATTGTTTCATTCTCCAGGAGCCCCACTCAGGGGCCACCTAGTGAGGTGGACTGTCATAGTTCCCTAGAAAGCATTGTGAAGAAGGGCTGTTTCTTAAAATTCAACAGATCGATTAAGAGGTCATTCGTTTGCATGCCAATTTTTTTGTCTTACTAAATGATTTACAAAATGGCCTCTTGGGTGTTATTAAAATACACCAAAATATGATTTACTCATAGCCAATTGAGAATGCAAGATTATGAAAAGTAAAGAACATTTATTATTGACCACATTCCAGGCACTGTTTTATTTTAAAGTATTATTTCATTTAATCCTCCCTGTGATCCTATGAATTAAGTAGTATTACTACCCTGATTTTATTAGAGGAGGGCACTGAAGCCTAGAGAGATTGTGTAACTTGTACAAAATAACACAGTGGTAGAACTGAGATTCCAAAGCAGGCAAGCTTAATCAAGAAGGTATGCTCTTAAAATAATTACTCTACATTGAAATTAGGTTCCTCCCCTAAATCCTCAGCAGAATGCAGAACTGGTCCACATTATGAAGCAAGAATTCATGGTTAAAGTATTATAGGATTTGGCTTTAAAACAAAAATCTGGCTATCTAAACAGGATTAAACTCAAATATTTCTGGAGCCTGACTTCTATACCTAGAATATCAAGCATATCTAAAATTTGTGGAGTTTCTCTCAGTATTTCACCTTTATTATAATATAAGTTTCTACAGAGCCTGTAGGGATGGGGAGGGAAGGGCTCAAGTGCACCACTGGATATGTTCTTATTTCTCCCATCTTAAGAAAACCTTGAAGACTCTTCCCCTTTATTTGTCATCTCAGCAGGGCATGGTATCGCATATCTAAAATTTGTGGAGTTTCCCTCAGTATTTCACCTTTATTACAATATAAGTTCCTACAGAGCCTGTAGCGATGGGGAGGGAAGGGTTCAAGTGCACCACTGGATATGTTCTTATTTCTCCCATCTTAAGAAAACCTTTAAGACTCTTCCCCTTTAATTGTCATCTCAGCAGGGCATGGTATCAATTCCTCTCCTCTTATTCTTCTTAAAATCCAATTTAGATAGATTTTGTTCCCACCACTCTCCAGAAACTGCCTTTGTCAAGGTCAACAATGACCTCCTTATTGTCAATGCCAATGGTCGATTCAAAGTGTTCATCTTTATTGACCTATTGGCAACACTGCATCCAGTTGATTGCTCCTACCTCCTGGAAACACTTGTTTCTCTTGGCTTCCATGACTCCACATTGCCCAGGTTTTCTTCCTGCGTCCCTGCCTACTGCCACCATGCCTTCTCCCCTTTTTCATTCTTCCTTATCTCCCAGCCTCATAACATGAAAGGGCTTCAGGACTTTGACCTTGGCCCTCTCCTCTTTTCTACATTCACTCTCATGGTGAGGTCATCTGGTCTCACAGCTTTCAGTACCACTGTATGCTGATGGCACTCAAAAGTATCTCTAGCTCAGATCTCTTCCCTGAATTCTAGAGCTGTGTACCCAACTGCCCACTGGACATCTCCATTGGAGACAAGTAGGGCACCTCAATCTTGTCAAGTTCAAATGGAGCTCCTGATCTTCTACCCTAAACCTACTCAACCCTCTTTCTTTCACATCTCAGTTCTTGATCTGTCATCTTCCCTGACTATTGTCTTTCTCTCATACTGCCTCCACCCCCACGCAGTCTGTCAGCAAATCCTGCTGGCTCTACATTCAGAATACATCCAAGTACAACCATTTGTTACCACTTGTATTGCTGTCATCCTGATCTAAACCTCCATAATCTCTCACATGGAGTATTTGATTAGCCTCCTTTCTGGTCTCACTACATTTATTTTTGCCTCTTAAAATATATTCTCAACATGGCAGCCAGATTTATCATGTTAAAGTCACCCTTCTATTCTAATCTCTCCAATGACTCCCCATTTCTCTGAGTGAAAGCTGCAGTCCTTATGGTGTTTAAGAGGCTCTGTGTAATCTGGACCCCTTGTACCTCTCTAATTCATCTCCTAATACTCTCTTTGCACAGACACCTCTCCAGATGTTCATCTTTGCTATTTCTAAAACATGCCAGTATCTTTAGAGTCTTTGCAACATCTATACCCTCTATTCAAAGTGAATCATGCCCCATCCCCAAGATATCCATATGACTCACTCCCTTTTCTTCTTCAAGGTTTCACTCAACTGTCACCTTCTCAAGGAAGCCTAACCTGCCCAACCTATTAGAATTGCAGTCCCTCTCTCTCCTGAACATTTTTATCTTGCTCTACTTTTTTTCTCACGGTAACTTTTCACCTCTACCGTACCATAGAATTAGTATATTTATTGTTTTTATTGTCTGTCTCCTCCCAGATAGAATGCAAACTCTATGAAGGCAAGTAAGAATGCAAACTTTTTGAAGGCAAGGATTTTTTTTTTTTTTTTATCTATTCTGTTCTCTGATGTATCCCCACCATCTAGAATAGTGCCTTCATAGTCCTACATTAAGACTCCTGACATTTTCTGTAGTGAAATGCAGTTACATTGTTTGGAATAGTTTTGTGTTAAAATTATTAAATTCATTAACTATAAAGACAAACTATATTACAAAACATACATCACAACATTTGTTACACATTTTGGGCAATTCTTTATGTCTATACCTTATCTATCCATATCTGTATCCTCAAAAAAATGATAGCCTGGGCCTTTCTTGATCTCTGAAAGACTTAAGTATCCTGGTGAAAAATGATTATTTTGTTTGTAAGCCAAGTTTATGCCCGTTAGAGTACTTATCATTTCCTAGACCTCACTCACTACCAAAAAGGTTGTTATTGCTAAAGAACCCAGGGTAGTTTTTAAGGTTACTTACTACTCTTTTACCATTCTAATTGTATACCATGTGTATGAATTATCTGTTCAAAAAATAGGTAAGTTTAAAACTTGTACTTTTCCCTTTGAATTCATAGTAATCTTGAAAATCAACAAAGTAAGCATTGTTGATGCCAATCCATTTCTGTTGCTTGATCCCTGGTAGATTTAAGAATAATGCTGATGGCTTCTTTGCAAAAATAGTCTTAATGTAGAAATTAAATAAGAGAAAACCTCAAGTCATGATCATGACTTATGAAAAATCTTTTAATCAAAGTATAACATGTATAGGAGGGAATATATTATAACTGTACAGTTCAATAAATTTTCACAAACTCAACTCACCCAGTAACCAACACCCACAGCAAGAAACAAGATTTCTAGCACCCCAAAAAGCCTCTTACACTTCTTCCCAGTCACTAATCCCCCAAATATAACCACTCTCCTGACTTCTAACTGAATAGTTTTACCTGTTTTTATATTTTACATAAGTAGAATCATACAGTATATACTGTTTTGTTTTTTATTTATTTCATTCAGCATTATGTTTGTGAGAGTCATACATTTCATTTGCAGTTGAAAGTTGTTCATTTTTGTTACTTTATGGTATCCCACTTCATGAGTATATCATGATTTATTTATCTATTTGAGTGTTGATGAGCCAATGAATAGTTTTCAGTTTTCTGCTATACAAATAGTGCCTTTATGAATATTCTAGCTCATGTGTCCTCCAAACTGTGTCCTCTAAAAAGATCTGAAGTGCTAACATCTAGTATTTGTGAATGTGATCCTATATGGAAATAAAGCCTTTGCAGATGTAATCTACAGAGTTAAGATGAAGTTATACTTGAGTGGAGTAAGTTTTCATCTATATGGCTTGTGTCTTATAAGGAGAGGAGTAGAAACACAGAGACAGGGCACACAGGGAGAAGAGGGCCATGTGAAGACAAAGGCAGAGATGGGGTGATGAATCTATAAGCCAAGGAAAGCTAAGGATTGCTGGCCATCTCTAGAAGCCAAGAGAAAGACATGGAACATACTTTCTCTCACAGCCCTCAGAAGGAACCAACGCTTTCTACATTTTGTTTTGGACTTCTGGCCTCCAGAACTGTGATAAAATAAAATTCTGTTATTTTAAACCACCTAGTTTGTAGTATTTTTTAAAAGAAACTCTAGGAACTAATACGATGCTTTTTGGAGGATTTATGCTGAACAGTTACCAGTGAGTGATTTTATACTTACACCAGTAGTGTATGAGAGTCTTATTTACTCCACATCTTCACCAACACTTGGTATTATTAATCTTATTTTAGCCCTTCTAAAGAATGTGTAGTACTATCATACTGTGGTTTTAATTTCCCTAATGACTAATGATATTAAGCATCTTTTTAATATCTTTCCAAATGTGCTTATTTGCCAACTATTTATCTTCTTTAGTGAAGTGTCTGTTCAAATCTTTTGCCCAGTTTTTGTTGAATTGGTTCTTTTCTTATTATTGAGTTTTGAGAGTTCTTTATATGTTCTGGATACAAGTCCTTTATCAGATAAGTGTTTTGTAAATATTTTCTCCCAGGCTATTAATTATGTTTTCTTTCTCTTAACAGTATCTTTCAAAGAGAGAAAAGTTTTAATTTTGATGGACTTGAACTTACCAATTTTTTGTTATGGATTATGCTTTTGGTTTTGTACCAAATAAATCTTTGCCTAATCCAAGGTCAAAAAGTTTCCTATGTCTTTTCTGTGAACTTTTTAACTGCCAATTTCTCAAGATCTTTTCTAATTATCTCAGAATGAAATCACATTTTCAACTGGATAATATTTTTCTGCCTCAGGTTGAAAGAGAGCAAAAGAACCCAACAAAACATATCACACATTCAATTAATTGGTATAAGTAAAAATAAATTATGTTGGCTAGAATTGTCATTATAATTTGAATCTCAGCAGGATATGAAATTAGGTCTTCTAAATAGAAGTTAAATTAGGGCATCTTGGTTGTAATAGTCACTTCAGTTGCAAATGACAAAAACCCAAGTAAAAATGAAACAGGGTAGATTTCTGGCTTTAGAAATATCTGGAGCACAGACCACAGCATTTCTCCTCTCTCCACCACTCAGTTCTACATTCTCTGGCTTATCTATAGTCTCAAGGGGGCTCTACCAACTTATGACAAACATGCCACTTTCTGGCTCCACAAAGCAATGGGAAGAGAGTGGTTGTTTAGGAAGAGATCTTAGGAAAGCTGACTCACATTTTTGAGAAAAATAAAACTGAGTCCCTACCTAATACTGCATACAAAGGTGAGCTCCAGATGGAATAAAGTCCTAAATAAATATATTAAAATCAAAGTGAGAAAATATTGGAAACTGTCTATGTTGAGAAGGACTTCAATGAAACTCAGAACTACAAACCATAGGAAAAATTTTGATAAAACAAATTAACTATTCATATTCAATGAAGAACATTATGGGAAAAGTTAACAAATAAAATAGGAGAAAGTAGTTATAATGTCTAAAACTGATAGATGACTAATATCTAAAATGTACAAGAAACTCTTGCAAATCAACAAGAAAAAGAGGAACCACAACAGGAAAATAAGCAATTTGTAAGAGACAAAACCAACCAGCCTAACAGACATATAATGTGATGCTCAAACTCTATAGTAATTAGAGAAATACAAAATAAACAGCTTTGAGATTTCACTTTACACCCTTTAGACTGGTGAGAATTCAAAAGATGGATAATGCCCAGTATTGGCTGGGACTGGGGGTGTAGGATTCTGCAGGCCCTGCTGGCAAGAGTGGCGCAGACATCCTGGAGAGCAATCAGGCATTTCTTAGTGAAATCAAGTATACACATAATTATGCCACAGCATATATCTCTGGTTATCTATCCTATTCATACTGGCCCATATGAGAACAAGAATAAGAGAATTTATCACAGTCTAGTTTGTGTTGACAGGCGATCGGACACTGTGGGAGGGAGTAGATCGGCAAAATAATACGGTGGAGCAGTTTGCAGCTACCCCAGGGGCAGAAAGCAAGAGAGACACGGGAAGCTAAGGCAAGGAATTGTCAGGTTACAGCCGCTCATGGCAGGGTTTTGCAGCAAGTGCTTGAAGAAAAACTGGGTTAAGAGGAGGAAACATCAGACAGAAGAACTGAGCAGCCACTGCCCAGAGGTGCCAGATTTAGCAACGTCAGGTGAACTTGTTTTCATCTGTGAGAATGTATTCAGAGTTGCGGATTTTTTAAGCTTTTATTTTGCAAAAAGCACCAGGAACTTTGTTTCCCCCACTGCGTGTACAAGCCTTCACAGAGAGAGCAATGATGTTATACATGCACAGAGGCTCCAGCTTAGACAAGCTCCACAAAGCAGGCAGTGATTCCCAGGATGCCAAACCCCTGTAGCAGCCCCTGCCTCCGGAAACCAAGACATAAGTGTGGAATGACCGTATGTGATGATCTAAGTCTCGAGTGATGTTGGGTTCTACCCTCTTTGTGTTTCTGGATGTTCAAAGGCAGCCTGTTGATGGAAAGCATGAACTTGCCTGAGTTTGAATCAGCTCCACTCTTTACTAGCTGTGACCTCTCTGCACCTGTGACGTCTCATCTGTTAAAGAAATCATAATCCAACTTACATCATAGGCTCTTGATGAAAAGTCAGGAGTTCATGCAGTAAGGTATTTAAACAGTGCCTAGCACTGAGTGAGGACTATAAAAAAAACATTGGCCATTATTATCAAGGCCATTTGGGGTTTCTTTTTCTGGGTCTAGATCTATATCTACCAACAGCACCTGCCTTTGGTAAAAATCCCCTTCTGTGTTGTGTGCATGCGCTGCCCTTCCTGAATGGAGGAAAAGCTAGTGTTGCCTCTAACTCGTGAGGATGCAACAAAGCCAGAACAGTTGCCTTTTTAAAATTCCTCACAGAGCAACATATCATAAATACTATATTAATATTATTCCTTTTTTACGAATGGGGAAACTGAAGCACCTAAGAGTGGTGTCAATAATGAAACCCACGTCGCCAGTTTCTGCGAGGTAAGATTTAAACCCAGGTATTTTGGTGCTACAGCCAAACTATCCTCCTAGAGCCGGCGTTCTGCGCCTGTGCCCCTGTCCCTCCCAGGACGCTGCCTTCTGAGGCAGTGCAGGAAGGTGACCTTGTCCTCAGGCTTTTGGTTAATTGTCAACACCTGGATCTACAAAAGAAGCCCCAAAAGAATGAGGCCGTACTGAGGAAATTAGTAGACGTTAGTATTAAAAGTTTAGGCTTGAGCACCCAGATTGGCAATTTCTTATACTTTCTCCTGAAAACACTGTAACTGCAATAACCACAGCCCAGTTAAGACTGCTCAAGAATGATATAATAATAACAAACTTCATAGAGTACTTACTAGGTGCCAACCCCAAACCAAGTGCTTCACATGTATTATCTCATTTAATCCACTAAACAATTGGATATTATTATTGCCACCCTCCTTCTCATTTTTCAGAAGGGAAAATGGGCTTAGAAAGCTGAAGTTAAGGTCTTAAATAAATAGCCAGGAAGGAAGCAGTGCTGTGAGAGCCCCAGTCAATGGAGCCCCAGTTACTTGCTCCTGTCGCATTTTTTTTTCCAGAATGTCTCCAGAGCCTCTAGCTTCACGATAAGTCTGCCCCCGCCATCACCGAGACTACAATAAAAGGAAATCAAATGATGGGCTTAATAAAGACATCGAAAACACTATTTTATGTTTCCAAAGCTGTACTTGTTCCAGTCTGCACCCGAGTGGGAAGGAAGAAATAGTGTTAACCTCTTCATTAGTCTATCCTCCCCAGCAAGACTGATTCAGCCCCATAGACAATAGATATAATTATGCCGAACAATTGTGTGTTTATGTCCGTGTCTAGACACAGCACTTACATTTCAAAACAAAAGAGAACAGAAAAGAGAATTCACCCTGCTGTTTTTTAATTCTCTATGTCAAACTTTTTCTCAGCCTGAATGCCTCTCATGATGAAGAGATGTATATTCAGAGTATCCAGACTTTTTTTTCATTATTAGTTTGCAACTTGGAACTTTTATTAAATACTCATTTCCCCACTTGCCACCACTGCCCAGAGCAGGAAAAACATTATCAAAATGCAATTAAAATTAAACCCAATCCCCGGTACATACAAAGCTGTTCCTTGCCTCTCTGCCACAGGGGTTGATGGGCTTATCAGGGTGATCATTTCATAAGTTATATAAATGTCGAATCGCTATGTTGTACACCTCAAACTAATAAAATATTGTATGTCAACAATAGTTGAAAAAAATTTTCATAAAAAAAAAAAAAGAAACACTATGTAGCAAATCCAGGCTGTGGTACATGACACTCTGCCACTTGGGCCTTTTGACATAGCATAACATTTGAGTGTTGTTTGGTAAATAAAAGTACCAGACAGAGACTCTGGTAAGCCCCAGTAGGAAAATCATAGCATAAATAGGTATGGTTTGGGAGCAAAGCCATGCCCTCTTCTGCTATTAACTATTCCCCTCTCAAGAAAGTTTCTGTTTTGCTACTAAGCCCTGATAGAGACTGAAAGCTCAACTATGGAAAATTAGGTAACACTATGAACTGCGTGCCCTCTGACCTGTCAACCTATGAGGTCAGGTATGTGCAACAGCCATCCATTATGGAATAGTAGTGGTATGTACAAGATCAAATTGGAGCAGGTCTAGAAGGCATAAGCAAGGTGTCTGAGCAGATGGCTCAGAACTGTTCAGCACTTGCTCCTCCTTTGACACCCACTCCTGCTGCATTGCTGTCCCTCCATCAACTCACATACATGGCCTTGTGGAGATTTTCTTATGACCAGCTTTGGAGGAAGAAAGAGTTCATATCTGGCTTACAGATATATCTGCACAATATGTTGACTAATGGCTGGACAGTGCAAATATAATATATTTTCATCATTACAGAAAGTTCTAATCAACAGTGCTGGCTAGATTTTGCTGATTGCTTTCCTCATGGTGTACTTAACATGTTCCTCTGCCCTCTGTATTTCCTATAGTTGGATCTAGAGATTTAATCTGCCCTGGATTTTTCCTATTGGCAAGACTACCTCATAGGTAGTCTTTATCTTTTATCTTTTCCAGTGGGATATGGTCTTTGGAAACCACACTCGGGTGTTAAGGGTGCTCATTTCTAGAGGGTTTATCATTGTTTCTAGACCTTTTCAATGGCAGCTCTAGGAAATATATAGAGAAGAAAACAACCAACAATCCCATATAAAAGATGCTCTAGAGATTTAAAAAGATAGTTGACAAGAAAAAAAAAATACAAGTGTCTCTTAGCCATATGAAAAGATGATCAATCTTATTTGTAATAAGAGAAAATTAACTGATTCTGACATACAATTTCTTCTCTCCCATATTGACAAAAGTCAAAAGTTTGACAGCCCACTGTCTTGGCAAAGCTTTGCAGAAACAGGTGCTCAAAACTTGCTGGTGGAAATGCAAACTGGTAAAGCCCATATGGAAGGAAGTTTGTCAATATCCAACAAAATTACATGGACATTTAACTTTTGACCCAGTAATTCTACTTTTAGGAATCTGCTTTAGATTTGTTCTTTTGGCAAGACTACCTCATGGGTCATATTGTGTTCTTCAGTTAGGAGGCACATAATGACTGGCTGTCTCTCTTATGATCAGCTTTTGATGATCAACGAATTCTCTAGCAAAAAAAAATGTGAAAAGATGTGTGCATAAAACTGCTCATTGCAGCACAAAGGATTAGAAACCACACAATGTCTATAAGAGAAGACATGATACAGTCATGCAGTGGAGTCCTACACAGCTATAAAAGGAATAAAGAAGATTGCTATAAGGGCTATGAAATTATATCTAACATATTGTTACATGAAAAAAAGAAAGATGGAGAAAAGTATATCCATGTGGAAGGAGGGCCTCAAATATGCATATACAAATATACATATGTATGACATATTTAAAAAATGAATATTTGGTCTCTGCTGTCAGTTCGAGACACAGAGCTCCTAAAAACCTTGTAATTTCCCCAGTGATAAGAAAGTCTTTCCTTCTAATGGTTCCTGAATAGCTTCAAAATGGGGGCTGATCACCAGAAAGAACAAGCCATGATTAGAAGCTTGGAACTTTCAGCCACACCAACTCCCATCCTCTGGGGAAGGGAGAGGGAATGGAGATTGAGTTATTAATCATTCATACCTTCATGATGAAGCTTCCATAAAAATCTCTTTGGATTTGAGCTTCTGGGTTGGTGAATGAATCCACACGACAGAGGGTGGTGCATCCCAAACTTCATTGGGACAGAAGTTCCTGCACTCAGGACGCTTCCAGAACTTGCCCGATATACATCTTCATTTAGCCATTCATCTGTATATTTTATACTATTCTTTATAATAAACTGGTAAACATAGTAAATGTTTTCTTGAGCTTTGTGAACCATTCTAGCAAATTATCAAACCTGGGGGAGGAAGGGCAGGTTGTGGGAACTCCTGCCTTTGTAGCCACATCAGACAGGAGTATGGATTACCTGGGACCCATTACTTGTGACTGACATCTGCAGCATCTAATCAACTCCAAGCAGTGTCAGAACTAACCTAAATTAGAGGATACACAGTTGGTGTCTGGAAGGTTGGAAAATTTGTTAATGTGAGGAAAAATCACTTACACATTTGGTGTCAGAAATACTGTGAGTAGAGAAACAATTTTCCTTTAATAGGTCGTCAGTATATATAGTCAAATCTAGAAAAACCCTAGGCTCCCTGCTCTCTCACTCCTGAAACTACTGAGAAAGAGCACCTCTCTGCTGGTGATGCCTTGCTGATAGTATGAAAACTTGAAGTTAATGGTGTTCATTTTGCTACTATGGGGGAAGAGACTGCCTGGGAATGAAGCCAATAGGAAGCAGACAGAGGCAAACGATGAAGAGATCTTCACCTATGTTTTCTGAGCAGCTAAATCTGGTCAGCTCCACTTCTGCATCTTTTAATCACGTGAGCCAATACATTTCCTCTTTGCCTAAACTGCTTTAAAATCTTAAACTAATTTGAGTTGTAACTAAGAATCCTGAATAATAGGGTACCGGACATATCTTGGGCACCATTCCAAATCCTTTCCCGGAGGTGTTCTAGAGCTGGCTCCTGCTGGCTGGTAAGGGCCCGTTGTGCACATCTATTCCCAACTGTGTCTTCAGTGACATCACGTAGTAGCTTGAAGTTGGCCATGGTGGGAGTATGTATACCATGGAGATTGGCAAATGTTACAAATCAGGGCTTCTTCCCTATTTTGAAAGCCAGTTGCTAAGCATTTAAGCACACAATGCTGTCTTAGACTCACCTTTTGTTTAGGCCCTGCTGTTGTGATTACTTAAAATTAGGTTTCAACAAGTACCTCACCAAGCCTTTCATTTCCTGCCCTGGCCTCTCTAAACCAGTTCAGCACTTAAGTGTGTGGGAAGCTCATGCCCCAACAAGCAGCTTTTGATGAACAGGACCTGGTGGATAAAAGCTTTTCCATTTCATCGCCACATTGCACACTTTTTGTTTTTTGTTTGTTTGTTTGTTTGTTTTGTTTTTGAGAATTTTTATAAGAGTTTATTTGAGCCAAACTGATAATATATGCCAGGGAGCAAGATCTCAAATTGCTTCTCCACGTTGGACAGTTTCAATATAAATTTCAAATGGCTTCTCAGAGGATTGATCAACCAGTCACCCTTAGTGATAGTTAACTTAATCTTGCATCCTTGTAATGGTTTTTCCTCCATCCCTGTTTTCATTCATGTCTCCTGGGATCAGGTTCTGAAATAAATGACTTACACATAAGCTTTAAAGGTAAACTCTTATTTCAGGGGACTCAGGCTAAGATAGCCAGCGTTTATAAATATTATTTGTCTCCAGGTTATATAATTATCTCATCAAAAATACACAGTTGTGGAAAATGATGTCAACAGACCCATTTCTAAAGGGAGTCAGAGCTGCCATCCCAGAGGAATTACCTTGTACCCCTTACTCCTCAAACCTTTGGAACGTTTGAACCAAGCAAATAACCTTTGGACTGGGCCAAACCAACATTATAGTCTAAACAACTGTTTGCAAAGCTAACAGGAAAGCACACATCCTGACCATGAGAACTGAAAATTAAGGACATTCTTTAGAATTAGCACCACCATATATAGCTAAAAAACATCTTAACTCATTTGCACCAGTAGAAATCCCTTCCTCTGTTCATGCAATTATTTCCATTCTCTTTCTCATAAATACCCCTTGCCTTCACCTCATAATCGGAACACTATTTGAATTTCTGCCTGAATCAGTGCTTCCCAAATAACTATTCTTTGATCACAAATAAATGCCTGTTGCCTCTCACTTTGGCTTTTTATTTTTAAAGTCATCCCAGTGAAGAAAAAGAATGAAATTTATTCCAGATTTGTGAAGATCCCTTGCAGAATTCCTTCTCTCATATATACATTTTCTCTCAAGGCTGCTCATCCCATATCTCACTCCACCAATGTTTCTTGCAATGTAGTCTTAGCTGAGACCACCTCAGGGTAGTAAGCCAAAGCTACTTCTGTCAACAGAGAGCCCCAAGTGGACATAGACAGCACGTGACAAAATTGGAAGAACACAGGGAGAGAGGGAATTCAATTGCCTTTCTACATATCGAAATGTATTTGCATTTGTATGGACAAGAATCATTTTTATTGCTATCAGTTATCTACAACTTATAGACTTAAAAAAGAGCTCAAAAATTAAAAAATGAGAGGCACAAATAATCCATAGACTTACATAACCCAGAAGGGTATGTTTAGATAATGTCTGCCGATTTTTCCATTGAAGACACCTAGTAATTGTTTTGCACCATTTCCATATCTTTCATCTTTTTTCCTACAGTGTCTGGTTGAACCTCCTTATTTTATAGAAAAGGAGGCCTAGATGAAAATAGCAGGCATTACAATATATTTGCCACACAGAAGGGCAAGCATGTGTGAAGCTCAGGGTACTTGCTTCTCCAGGACAGTGCTGGGCCTGTACTTCGGATCTTATCTTCTCATATCCCCTCTTCATCACTATGCTCCTTTATTTCTGCATGGATCGTGACTCTTCCCACTAACCTGTTGCTTTTCATTTTCTAATATCATCGATTGGCCAGCCTCCTTCTTACCCGGGGTCCGAGTGACAGTCTAGTTTGCCTGGTAACTTCACATTTCTAATTAAGTATTTTTTCACACCCTGCTGGTTTCTCATTTTCTGTTGTGTTTTTTTTTTTTTTTTCTCAAAAGAGTTGAACAGAATGCAAACTAGCAGGGGATTCCCACATTATTTAGCAGGACTGCTATGTCTCACTAACTAACCTATCAATCTCTCCCTCCACTTTCCCTATTTTAAAATTCTCTGCATCTTATAATACTCAGCCAGGGGTGAAGTCCTTCACAGAGTGGCCAGTGTACAGGACAAACAGAGGCTTTGACGTATACTGCAGGCGGAAAATGCTTTGAATTAAGAATGGTAGGGACATGAAATAAAGCAAAATTCCATGATGGGAAATCAGAGAGCAAGCCTTGTCAATTTGCAAGTGCACTAGGACAAGATGCAGAGAGAGTTGGGTCTGGTTTCCCAATATTTGCTATAATCGAGCAAGGTACAGCTACATGAGGGGTTTATGAAATAAGGCTACATCACCACAGGAAGTTAAACAGTAGCAAGGAACCAGAGCCAAAGTACCCACAGGAGAATATATCTTGATTTATTTTAATTTGCAATATTTGCTATAAATAGTGCGGCCTTGACCTCCTTGTACTATCTAAGGAAAAGGGTTTGTGGCCCTATTGTTCTTCTGTTGTCTTATTGATAAATGAAAGGGCAAAAGTGGAAGGCATATTCCCTGTGGGCAAAGTACTGAGACTAGACCAGCCGGACTAAAGAGGAGACACATGAGACTGACATTTTCCTGTTCAGATCAGATGTTCTCAAACAAAGAAAGCTGTCTTAATGTGCCTACCCTAAATATAGTATACTTAGTGATAGGATTCCACCTAGTGGTCAATGGTAGCTATGTTTTCAAGTTCAGGTTACAATACAAGTGAAGTCATAAAAGTCTAAATTGGCGTTGTCCAATACACCTATAATGCGAGCCACACAAGTGAGGTGTGTGTAGAGAACCAGAGACCATGAAGGGCACTTCCGAGGCCAATTCTGAGACTTAGTAGGACAAGGTCTTGGATCAGGTGGTAACTGATAACTGATAGCAATGAAATGAGCAAAGAGGCATTTCTGGAATATGGATGATCAAAGATGATTCTAGGCTTTAATCATGCAGCTAGGCCATTCATCTGGATGATCCAGAGACTCCGGGGCACTGAGACTTGTTCCAGGTCCCAGCTCTGAGTTCAGGAACGTTTGGACCAGGCCGGATTTACCTGAGGTTGGGGAGGGTGATAAATGAAGACTATTCATGCTGATGGTCCTTGAATGGTGCCCCATAGTACTACTGCACTTAAGAAAAAGATAGAGAAAACAACAACAAAGGGACAAAAATATATGACAAATAATGGGTTTCAAATTATTGGACATTAGATGCTAAAAGACAGTGATCCTCATGGGACTCTTTAATATGGCTTATATGGCCAGGCACAGTCTGGATCCTCTCTGCCTCATGGACCTCATCTTGTCCCTTGTCCTCTCTATTCAAGCCACACTAAATGTATGTTCATCCCTCACACCATGACCCCTCTCTCCACGGACCTTTGCACCTGCTCTTTCCTTTAAGTTGTTAACTTCTACCCATCCTTCAGATCTCAGCTTCCTCAGGCTTTCCCTGACCTCCTGACTAGGTCACATCCCCCAAATATGCACTCTCAGAATAGCATTTTTCTGGTCCTTCTACCTCTCATGTGTCATAATATGTATAGAAATGTATACACACACGACTCTTTTAATAATTCCTATAGCCTCATTGGTCTATGAGTAGACAGGGTCTATGTTCCTTTTCATTCTCTATTGAGTCAACACCTAGCACAATACATTCCATAACTATTTTTTAAATGTGTAAATCAGTGACTGCAATTCTTATGTGGGGTGATTTTTAAAATATTTAACAACAGATATGGCATGGCCACTTCTCATTCAGTACTGCAGTCAGTTGTAAACAATTAGCATGACCATACATGTGAATGCCAAATATATAATAGAACTGACTATTAAAATACTAAAGGTTCTAACGTAAATCTAGTGCTTACAATCTGACCTATTATAGGATTTACATGGGGCTGTAAATAATGAAATAATACATTTAAATGACACATGCAAAAATCAAATCAGATCTATGTGCTTAGTTTGATTCAGACACTGGATCAGTTAGGATTTATTTCAGCTGCATGTGATAGAAAATCCAAATTAACAATCAATAAGCTTTGCATGTGACAAGGTTTTGTTGTCACACATACACACATATGCAGTCTGGAGCTGGTATGGAGAGTCTAAGTTATCATCAGGAACACAGGCTCTTTAAGCTTTTCACCCCTCCATCCCTAGGACTCTTTATGGTCCAAATAGCTATTGGAGTTCCAACCATTGCATTCATATTTCAGGCTGTAGGATAGAGGACCAGGTGAAAAGAGACAAGAAAATAAGACTTATACTGGGGGAAAAAATAAGTAACAGATACTGCATGTGAGCAACAAGATGTCAGATTTAACAAACAAGGCCTTCAAAGTAGTCATTTATTTTGTGTCTCAGCCTGTAGACAGTGATGTTATTGGCTGGAAATGACTGGGAACACTCACCATGTCCCCAATTTTGAGGCTGGACCAGTCCTTGTGGTTGTTGTGATTGCAATAGGCACCTCAGCAACAACCATCAGGGAACTTTGAAATAAAAAAGGTTTATTGCTCATAGGACTTGGAGAGTACACAGCATACCTGGGGCCACACAGCATGTCTGGGGCTACACGGCGAGGTCACAGTAGAGAGAGAGAACAAGAGAATGGTTCTGCCTTTATTGGAGTCGAGGTTGGGGAGCCTAGAGTTTTACAGATTCATTCTTTATTGGTGAATTTAAAACATAAGAATGGTAATTAAAGTATGTAAAAAGAAAAAGTCACTCAAATACTAGCAAACTGCATTCAGCAACATATAAAAATTATGTATTATGAACAACTGAGATTTATTCCAGGAATGCAAATTTCATTTAATATCTGAAAAGGGATTATTGTGATACATCATATCAATAAAATGAAAAAACAAGAACCACATGGTCCTTTCAAAAGACACGGAAAAGCATTTGACAAAATCCAACACCTTGTCGTGAAAAATACACCCAACAAACTAGGAATAGAAGGAATTCTTTAACCTAATAAAGAGCATTTACAAAAACCCACAACTAGTATAATATTTAAGGTGGAAGATTGGATGTTTTTCCCCTAAGATCAGAAATAAGACAAGGAAATCCACCTTTGCTATTTCTATTTGAAACTGTACTGGAAGTTCTAGTGAGGGAAATTAAGCAAGAAAAGAAAAGGTATCTAAATTGGAAAGGAAGAAGTAAAACTACATTCACAGATGATATGATCTTGTACATACAAAAAGCTAAGGAATTAACTGAAAAATTGTTAGAACTAATAAATAGTTTCATTGAGGTTGCAGGACACAAGATTAGTATACAAAAATCAATTGTATTACTATGTACTTACAATGAACAATCTAAATAGCATCTAGTGATACATGCTACCACATGGATGAAACTTGAAAATATTATGATAAGTGAAAAAGCCAATCACAAAAGGCAAACATTGTATGGTACCTCTCTTTATTCAAAATGTCCAGCATGAACAAGTCCTCAAATGGTCAATTTGAGACAGAAAGCAGATTAGTGATTGCCAGGGCCTGAGAGTTAGGAAGGATGGGAAATGACTGGTAATGGGTACAGCACTCCTTTTGAATGCAATGAAAATGCTTTGGAATTAGTAGTGATGGTTGCACAACTTTGTGATATACTAAACCCCACCAAACTATACACTTTAAATGAGTGGATTATATGATATATGAATTATATCTCAATATAGCCATTTTTTTTAAAGAGGTAAGGATGGGCAAAGAAGCTGGTGAACATGAGAATATATCCAAAACACATATATAACAATGACAGCTAAATTAGGGGATTAAAAGCATGGTAGAATTATAATAATGGACAATCATTGGGGTTGCGTTCTCCTACAGACACACATGAAATAATTTTAATTTCAAAAAGTCAAAGAACTACAGTTGATTAAAACATATTGAAAACATAAAAAGCCATGAGTTTGGAATAATTTTTTCAAAAGGAAAAAGCCCTGGGGATTGGTGAAACAACAAAATTATTCTTCTGAAAATTGGTAATTATAG
>KE774340.1:29214-43168 GCA_000465285.1 Eidolon helvum | reverse complement strand
TTGTTCTTAAACCAAAGTCTAAACAAGCTATTGGCAAGAAAAAATACTTTTTATTTTTTGGTTAGATAAATTACACAATTCACATCCCAAGGACTGGGGAGGGATTTGGTTATCTTTCCTTATCGTGTGAGAAAAAAGTCCAAATATAATAATTAAAATAAGTAGGAGATGTAAACAAAAAAGAAGAAGGAAGAGGTAGATAATAACAAGGAGAAGAAAGAGGAGAAGGAAGGTGAGGAGGAAGAGGAAAAAAAAAACAGTGGGAATGAAAATATTTGGGGGATAGATAATCAACAGTATCTGCTAGCACAGTTTTATAAAGAAAATGCCAGTGGAGAATGGAATTAAAAGTTCTATTAAAGCAAACACAGAGAGAAAGGGAGGTTAAGAAGACAGTAAACACAAACAATATTTAGGGTGGTTGGTGTAAAGGAAAGTAGATCTATGTAATATCTTCCAAACCTCTAGAGTCAAAGAAGTTAGGGGTTGGTCTTAGTTTGTTTTCAAGGTAGGTGATTTTGTGGCACTTTTGTATGTCAGCATGAATGATCTTAAAATGGGAAAGAATAGATGTAGAAAATGTGTCCATTGCAGGAACCAACTCATCCAGAAAATGAGGTGGAAATGAATCCAAGACAAAAATAACTCTATCCTTTTAATGAGATAGGTAGTTCAGTAGTTGAGTACAAATGCTGAAAGTCTGGTTGAATTGTTAGAAGATAAAGTAGTTCACATCCACTTGTATCTGTTTTCTCTACAAAGTGAGCTTCAGTATTATGAAGAGAGTAGATAGATGAAGGGGGGATGGATGAAGATAATAAATGACAGCCTCTGAGAGTGAGGAAGTGCATTGACTAAAGAGGTATATAGGTCAGCTAGGCAGATTTTCAAAAATATTTTTACTGTTATGGCAATGGCACAGAGTTAGTGGATAATTTATTTTGGTTGGAAATGAGATTTTCCCAGATAAGTAGAGTAGTGAAGGGGAGAATAAAAGAAAGGGGTTAAGAGTATCACAGTAATAGATCGTGAAATTTGCAGGTTGAGTGAGAAGAGAAGTAAGGCCAACTGGGTTGAAAGTTTGCATGAGGTCAGAGCATGTTTGTTGTAGGAGTATCGAAGGAAGTAAACTAAAAATACAAAAGGCAAGCAGAAGAAAATCTCAGAGAATGGGTGGTTTGAAATTAAACTTTTGGAAGTGGTCTAAGTATTGATGATGACAAGATGGCTGAACTAGGATGGGAAAAAAGGTAGTTGGAGCTGAAGAGGTCAAGGACCTAGGAGTCGAGAATGCAGGATATCCACTTCCTGTCTCCTCCATTTAGATGTAAAATACCCTGTCCTAGATCAGTGATCTAGGACAGGGTATTTTACATCTAAATGCTTCTGTTTCATCATCTAAAAAAGAATAATAATAATAAAAAGAAACCTATATAAGTTCATATATATAATGTGCCTTCACTTCAATATTGCCTAGCACATAGTAAGCATTCAGTATTAGCATTCAGTACAATCTGTATTTGATGGTGAAGGCTCTGAATATATTGAATGTTCACTATATGACAGGACTGTTCTAAGAACTTTATTTTTTAATCTCAATTAATCCTCACAATGTCCTTACAAAGTAGGTACCATTTTTACATCTTTTTCATAATTTAAGAGACAGAGAACAGGTCGTAAGTGATAGAACCAGGCTGTGGACCAACTCAACCTGATTCCAGATTCTCTGCCCTTCACCATTATCCTACAGGGCGACTGACGGGGATATAGAAAGGGCCAGGAGGTGAGAACACAGTGAAGAGGAGAGAACATTGAGGGTAGAGATGTGAGAGCCACAGGGACAGGTTATGGATAATGAAGTCAGTGATGTGTGCTTCAAAGAATCTGGGGCTTTGAGAGAGGAAGGAGGAGAAATGCCTGGAAGTGCCCGTGAGGAGTATGGTTTACAAAGCACAGAAGCATTTCAAGCATTTCTGACCAAAAGGACAACATGAAAAATAACATCAAATATGGGCATCCAGTGGAGTTGGCAGTTCCTTAGGGTGTTGTCCTTGTCACTGCATTTTAATCCAGGGAGAGGAAATTCTTGTGAAGTTCTTGTCTTCTGGCCCTATCTTGCTAAGAATCATACCCAGTTTAGTAGTGACGGTATTAGGCTAAACAAGAGGATACTGAAGCAACCTGTTTTTTTCATGGTTCTCATAACAACATGTAAATGAAAGTATTTTTTTAAATATTAAAAACTCTCAAATTTAGGGACTTTTCTGCCATGTAAAATATTGCACATAATGTAATTAGGTTTAAATTATCAAATTTAATTCCCCATGTTAGATTTGAAAATAAATAAACCAAAACAAAAACAAAAACAACCCCCCCCCCCCCAAACAAAAACAAAAAAACAAATGAATTGAATGTTTTTCAAAACCAGGAGGTATAGATTAGGGGTCAGCAAAGTACAGCACCAGATCCAATGGCCATGAGACCTAGCAATGCCTTTATGTTTTTAAATGGTAGAAAAAAATCAAAAGGCAAATAATATTTAGTAACATGCAAAAATTACATGAAATTCAAACTTTAAATGAAATAATCAAAATCTCTTTATATATCAGCATAAACAAATGACTATTTTCAAAATATTCTGATGATAGGGCACATCAAACCCAATTAAACAAAATTTTATCCCTCCTCCCAAAAGTCCCATTTTTCTCATTCCATTACAAAAAAAGTATATTACCATTCTATTTTTAATTTCATCAGTAAAATGTAGTGCAAATTTATTTTCCCTCATGTTACATAAGTACCTACCTAATGCTCTTAATTTTACCTCTTAACCTAAAAAAGTTTTAAAGTTTTGCTATCTGGCTCATTTTAGAAATCTTTCCTGACTTGTGGTTATAAATAATGGAAAAACAAAATTTATATTACTGTAGGTATCATAATGTAAATGTTATGGTTATGACATATGAACATTTGTATATAAATGTAGCGTTTGATTACATATCCATTCAACCAACAAATATTTATTGAGCACATACTATATACCAGAAACTGTCTTGGTTGCTGAGGATACAAAGTTGAAAATACATGGTCATTGCTCCCGAGAAAATCAGTCTTATTATCTTGTCACAGTAATTCTGGTAGAATTTAAGAACAAAAGATTTCTACAAAATTCTCCTTCAAGAATATGGCCTCCTCTTTGTCAGTCAATACTCAACCATTAATGGTGATTGAATTTTATATTTCTATATAACAGTCAAGAGATTCACTGTTTTCCAAACTAGGATGGAAAATGGAAGTTAGCAAATGTGAACTCTCTCCCCCACTTTTAACTCCACTGGAATGTCTTTTGACATCTCCTTCCTATACTTACTCCCTATTATGTCATTTAATTGGTTAGGGTCCTGGCATGTCACTTGGATTAAAGTCACCCAAGGTATGTGCCTCTGCCAGGTGGAACTGAGCCATTGTCCATTGTCGTAGCAATTGCATTGCTCATCCACAGAATCAAGACCCATATTTTTCATAAGCTAACTTATCCTTTTCTTTTTAAATTGCCTCTGACATCAATTGCTTTATGGAATTTTAGTGTGGGTTTAGGTGACCGAATGGCCAATGAATACGGGGCATTCTTATAGCATGCAATCATAACTTGTGTTTAGCTTTCATAACAAAATCTTATCCAAAACCATCTCAAA
The DNA here is from genome assembly GCA_000465285.1 of Eidolon helvum. Taxonomy (NCBI): domain Eukaryota; kingdom Metazoa; phylum Chordata; class Mammalia; order Chiroptera; family Pteropodidae; genus Eidolon; species Eidolon helvum. The sequence continues at coordinate 39,473 of KE774340.1, read as the reverse complement.
GAAGCCAAAACCAATCCAAAACCACTTCCTAGGTCCACATTGCATAACAAGGAATATGTTCTTCCCACCACCACATGACCAAGGGTATTGGGTAGCTAGATGTTTGATCATATGAATGGTGAAAGTATTTGACTATTAGGTTTAAGCTACAAAAACTACAAGATATCTGGTTCCATGTTGTTTATTAAACATTTTTCTATTTGCATCCATTCTATTCCTTCTTTGACTCCTTGGAAAAGTCTATGGCTCCCTCTCTTTCTTAACATCTTAGCAAAATTTAACTCTCATGGGAGTAGGAGAATGAGGAATTTAGGGCTTTCACTGAATAAAAAGATAGGAAATAGAGGAGAAAGAAAATGAATATTTAAGAGCCACATTGATAGCCACAAAGGAACCAAATGCATAGAGCTTTTTAATTTTAGAACAGTTTTCTCATTTCCCACATATCTTGTTGCCCTAGGCTCTATCAGCAATAATGAGCATATGTGACTGGGAAACACCAAGGATTTGGGAATGTTTACGTGATTCGGTAATCACCTCGAGGACCCAAAATGTCTTCTGTGGTAGTGGCAGAGAGTCTTTGAATCTGTAGCCCATGGGAAAGAAATCTTCATTCCTTTCATTCTAGATTACAAATATATAGAACTGGGAGGTTCTCATGCTATAGCCCGTGCACTTTTACGGAGGGTTTTGGTAGTGCTGAACAGGAAGGGCTAAAAGAATGAGTTAAAAACTAAAGGGGACAGAGATTAGAGATGTTTTAAGTGAGAAAAAAGTTAAGTGTGCAGGAAGGGCAGGATCACATGTACACACAATGATCAGAGGCCAGATGATGTAAATTGATTCTAAGCAGCTCTATATCCTGTTCCACCCCACCATTCAACTGAAAGAACATTTCTTCAATTGACTTATCATGGGCTCTAAAACTGCCAGCATTATCAAAATTCTTTGAGGATGTAATAAAAGAAATATGTATTTTAACTTAATGAAACTAATCCGATGCCTTTTTGGTAAGAAAGTAACATATAAACTAATTAATACATTTTAGAGCTTGGGTTAAGCCTCATCTACACCCACCACCACCAAAATATGAGTCCTCAATCAAGTCTCCTTTGGCATGCCATCTCTCTGGGAAGGCATCTTCATGACCTACACTTCATCAGAATCCTTAACTCCTCCACCTCCCTCCTCATCTCCCCCCAATAATGGCATAAAGTGATCAGCGAAATGTGCAACTTCTATTTCCTAAATTACTCTCCCAAATCTGTCCCCTCCTCTCTATCCACATTTCTCCTACTTCAATCTAGGCCACTCCAGCCCTCATATGGATTTCTGATACCAACTAAGTGGTCTTACTCCCTGATTCTACTTAAAAGAGGGACTTCTGTAAATTGCAAATCTGATCTTGTCACCTTCCTGTGTGACTTTCCTTTGGGTTGCCCACAGTCTTCAGGATAAAGCTCACACTCATTTCCATCTTTACAGTATATTTGTGTGGTGGCTTTTCCAGAACAAATGCCAGCATGTGTTTAGGGCCCTTCCATGCTCTGCCAATATTTTATGCTGTCTCAAGCCTTTGCATCTTTGTGATACTGGGTATTCTCACTTATCTGTCTCAGAAACTGTGCTCCATAAACTAAGGAACCATGTCTAGTTTATTGTTGTAGCCATGGTACTTGACATAGCATCTGGCACATGGTAGAATAAGACAAGGTACTAGTGACTTTTAAAACAAATTGACAATTCCAAAAGGAAGAAGTGTTTTCTGGCTGACTGCAGATATCACAGTGATGAGGGTACTGTAACCCTGACACATTTTCAAGAGTCCTGAATATTTGGGCCAAGGTGAGGAAAGAATGAGTGATGGGCACCAGGAAAAAAAATAAATGCTTTAAAAAAAACTCTCTACTGCATAATTTTGCAAAAGGGCTGGCCCTGATGTGAAGGGTGGCTCAAAGGGAAATTATTGCCCAACACGGGAGTAAAGAATACCAATTATTTTCCTCTTAAGTAGGGCCAGACCAACTCAACAGAAAACCAGAGGAAGGGCACTGGATTCCTGGAAGAAAGCTGATGGTGCTGGTGCCATCAGCCGGGTTGACTAAGGAGACATGATCCAGGAGCCACCCAGCTGAAGGCTGGTATACCACAGACAGACATGCTTCTTGGAAAAGACCTGTGGCAATTAGGAATTCAAGCTCAGCCCCGACTTTTCAGATGAAGCCTTCTAATTTTCCTTTTCCCTCCCCTGAGCTTCTTCCAGGAAACTTGCCTCGTCCTCTGCTGTGGTCGGGAAAGATCAAATGTGCCCTTTACCAAAAAGACAGGGCTTTCCTCTCCTCCCTGCTCCTTCGTGTGCACCCACATGTGATGGCTCATACAGGACCACTCCTGGGGCCTCTGACATAGAGCCACCTCCACTCTGTGCATATGATCCTTTGTGTAGAATGAGAGGACATGAGGTCAAGGTGCAAGGCCAGACTTGCTAGACCAAGATCATAAATGATGATAGAATAATGTGACCGTGAAAACCACAATTTTAAATAAAAATTTTCTGTCATATATTTAGTGCTATGCCTTCATAATTTCCCTCATGCTAAATAATTTTACCCAAAAACCTTACCAGAAGTAGAAAAAAATCAGAAAAACCACATGGCCAACTAATAAAAATTAGTTGTTAAAATGGGGGAAATTTAACTCTACCTTAGCACTCAATCTTTTGTCCCATTATGCCAAAAAATTTCCACACTTTCCAAACTTTCTCTACCTGTATCCCATGGAAACACAGCATAACTTTTCAGTATGTTTCTTCTATAAAATCCCTTTCTCCGTTGCCTGATTGTATCAACGCCTGTAGCCCTTAGAACATAGAATCATTCTCCTTCCACTTCTAAGCTTCTCATCAGCTTGTGAACTTAGAGAAGACAGAAATTTATCTTAATTATCTCAATTTGTCACCATTAGGTCACTCTTCTTTCAAACACCCCTTCTTATACATCACTTCTGGGTTCTACATTCATCATGGGCTGGGATCATAGCTTATTTCAGCACAGAGAAGACAATTTTGTTGCTCGTGTATTTGTCTAAACTATTGGTTGGTCACACACATACTGCCATGTCCAAAGTTTCTGTACAAATACATCACTGACCTTTTCTGGAATCTTCAGTTTCTCACATTAAATTAAATACTACGGATGGAAGGATTTCGTCAACTCTTGGTGTCAGCCCATGAGAGGGCTACGAAGGTGCACATGTTAACATTTAATAGGATTTTGAACTTGAGGCATTGTGTAGTGACAATGGTCTAGGTCACTTCTCACTCAAGACACTCACAGAAAAACTTCCACAGAGCTCAATAAGTAGCCCCGGTGAGGCTAGAAAAGTCCTGGAAGTGGAGAGATCGGGGGGTTGATACCAAGCAGTTGTGAATGGAAACATGCTGTGTTTTATAAATCACAGCATTCTTGACTCAAGGAACAACTCAGTTCCTTTGACCATCCCACAGTATTTTTAGCCACTGAGCTGGCCAGTTCTCCATCTGAATAATATTCCTCTTCTGTTTGGTCAATTCTTGATTCTTCCTTCCTTCCTTCCTTCCTTCCTTCCTTCCTTCCTTCCTTCCTTCCTTCCTTCCTTCCTTCCTTCCTTCCTTCCTTCCTCCTTCCTTCCTTCCTTTCTTCCTGATTGCTGTGAAATGGTATGTTTACTGTGTACTGCTAAATCACTACCATATTTACTTGTATTTTTATTGCCAAGATGCTCACGATGTTTTTTTTTTTTTTCTTCCATCTGGAGGGGGAAACCATAAATTTAAAAAAGAAAAGAGAAAGTGCAGTTCTACCTTGAACAGAAATGCTTCACTTTATTTTCTGCCACGTTCTGAGCACTTCCAGGTTATCAGGTATCGTTAAGCACTTAATGTACATTATCTCCTTTAACACGTACCATGTTGACAGCTAAATATCAGTTACTATCCTCAGTTTTATTTATGGTGAAATAAGCTCAGAGAAACTTTCCCAAGGTCATCTGTTAATACACGGCAAAGTCAGAATTTGAACCCTGGTCAGTGACACTCCCAAACTGAACTCTTAGCTACCAATTTCTATGAGTTTGAAGTCTGCGTCTCCATTCCCCATTGCTCCTTCCAATTCTGGCCATGTTCATCAGTTTCAATAGAATCCCTGGAATCACACAAGATCACAGAAATTATAGATTTCCTCATCTTACAGATGACATAGCAAAGACCTAAATAGTTTAAATGACTTACATAAGATGCCAAAGCTACTTCATGTCATCTCAAATCAAAACGAGGTTTTCTTGTCCTGTTGGTCTTACTCTTGTTACACATGGTTTCTTGTGCCCCTTATTTTTTAACTATGATTTTTCTCATAAGCAGTATTTCTTTTCCTTTACTCAAGAAGCTCTGTATGAAACAGCTCAGAGGGAGAGATCCAAATATCTCATCTGAAGCTATCATGCACACACTGAATACATTAAACCTTCTGAGTGCTTAAGACATCTTGGTTATAAAAGACGATTAAGTAAATGAAGATGTTAATTTACACTTCTTCACTTTATAAATTACCCACAGAAATCCACTTGGCTGCTGGATGAGACTACAATCAAGACCCATGCTAGGCAAACTTCAAATTAGGCATATTTGTTTTGGATGACCTCCCATGTCCCTTCTGTTTTTTCCTTACCTCCTAGCATTCATCTTCTCTCCTTGTCTGTGCCTTGTCCAAAGTAGCTCACTGGTTTGGCTGCCCAAGCGCAAGCTGTACCAACTTCCCTCCTTCCCATCTCCATTACCCTCTCTCTTCTTCTCTCCTCCAAGTTTCCATTGCTGGATGATCTCCCTCAAAGTTTTGACGGCCTCTATCATTCTTTTTCATGCTTTCTCCTGTCTCTTTTTCTATATTCTGAGAGCACAAGTGACCTTCCAATAATTCTTCCAACCCACTCCCTACAGGATTCCACCAGAACAGGCAGTGTTATAATTTTGTAATTTTTCTGATATCTCTTTTTCATGACTACCATCCAATCAACACTCAGCTCTCTGAATACCATTCCTATATGTCCTGCTCTTTCCTGTGGTTAATGAAATTAACTATTAATGTCAGTTAATAATATTAGTAATTTATTAATACTATTACTAATTGTTTATTATTAATTTCATTAAATAAATGTTGGTTAAATAAAATTAATAAACTAATCCCTGATGATGTGTGGACTTCCTAATGTATCACCCCACACAGTAATCAAATTCAAAAGCACATGTGAGGGTCCTTTGAGGAGTGACTACACTGGAAGACAGATAGCAAGACCAGCTTTTCAGGCCGCATCACAGCGCCCAAGCACTGCTGACATCCTTTAACTCCAAAGCTAAGTTTATTCATCCAAGTCTTGCTAATCATCATTCCATTCTCCATTGTGCCCATTACAGCTTATTCTCAAATAGAGGGTTTATCATTTCGGAAGATAGTGGTGAGAGCTTTATGTTTTCCTCATTTACAGGACTTATTTTTTAATTGAAAAAGTAATATAAATATGTTCTAATATTCAAGTCAAAAAATACTGAGGTATATAAGAAAAAAAATTAATGTCACTCTCTACCTCATCTCTACTCTATCAATTCTGAAAGAACCAATGTTAACGGTTTGGTGTGTCTCCTTCCACCTCTTTCTCTATGATCCAAAAAATTATTTTAAAAATAAATAAATAGTTCATAAAAAGATATGAACACATATAAACAAAGTATTTTAATTATGCTGCAAACATGACACCATAGTATACATATGGAGTCCTTGCTTGCTTTTTTTCATAATAATATATCATTAACATCTCTCTGGTCATTATCTTTCATGTTATGGAGTACCATAATTTAGTCAACTTTCCTCCAATTAACAGATATTCAGGCTGTCCCATTTCTATTGCCACTACAATTAATATAGGGAATATCAGTAACCACAGCTTTGCATTTTAGTGGATATTTTTATGTGTAGAAGATATTTTTCAAAATGGGATTGCCTAGGTCAATGAACACATATATTATTTTTCTGAAAAAAGTTGGTTAGAGCAATTCAAACTTTCATAACAACATCTGAGAGTGCCTATATCTTCAGACCTATAATATGATTTTAAAAATGTTGATAAAAATATTATGAGTTATAAGCACACAATGCTCGTATCTAGTATAGTGGGATGTCTAAAATAAGGGGCATTGGGTAGAAGGAAAAGGACTATCTTTCAAGATGTATTTTAATATTTTTCACAGGTTAAAACTTGTTGAAAATAGCACTGACTACATTTCTTGAAGTGTCAAGGTAGAAAAAAATTAATGTAGCTTTCAGGAAGGAGGTGGAAAGAGGGAAGACGGTGCTATTGCCAGGCAGCCCTCAAGCAACGTGCTCTCATTTGATGTATGTAGATAAATAATTTGACCAGTTTCCTCATTTTTCCCACTCGTTGTCAACCTGTGCAGCCAACTGTTCCCTGTAGTAGCTCAGAGTGCACATAAGAAGCAGTAGAGTGTGCGGTCAATAAAAATGGCATTTCCATTGGTAGGTAACAGTAGCTCACATGGACTGAGCGCCTGCAACAAGCCAGGAGCTCTTCTAAGTGTCTGATTTCCTTGATATCACTATCCACTGCATCACACACACTCACAAACTTCCTGTCTTCCCAGGATGTCCAGTCCACATAAATGCCACGTAAATGCCTTCGTGGTATAGAGTGCTGGGGAGTCACGGTTGCAGCCTGGCCCATACTGCCTGCACCCTCACCTCCTCGCCCCCCTCTCTCTCCTCAGTCCCCTGCAATCTGCCTCCTGCTACGCTGCTCCACAAAAACTGCTAGAGTGAAAGTCACCGGTGAACACTGTTTTCAGTTTCCTCCCCTTTGGCCACTGCGCACACTGAACACGACTCTCGCCTCTTAGAACGCAGGGTGACGCTCGGCCCGGTTTCCTCCTATCACTACTGCTCGAGCCCAGTCTTAATCATGGGCTTCTTCTGCTCTGTCATTCCCTGCAAATGTTGGTATTCTCCAGGATTCTAAACTTGAATCTTAACCCCACCCCTGGAAATCCAATTCACATCCATGGAATCATATGTAATTTATATGCCACCACTGCACGAAGCTAAATTCCCAGTCCCGGGTCCCTTCTGAGAACCATACCTCATATCCAACTACCCACCAGAGGTAACAGATGTATCATGATTGAAATAAAACTCACCTTTTCTTTCTCTAAATGAGCCTGCTCTTACTCCATATGCTCTGCACATCACTTTAAAACTTAAGGATGTTATTCCAAACATCTCTTTCTCTCTCAGTCTCCAATCAGGGTAGCAAACATTTATTTACTTTTGATGTGGGGCCATGTTCTGTTTGTACTCAATCCATTTCTTTGAAAAGAGTCTCACAAAATAGCTACTACAATCCGAATTTCGAAGATGATGAGATCGAGGCTCAGAGATATTAAGTAACTTGAGCAACGTCTTGCAGATAGTATAAAAGAGAAATGAATTTAAATGAAGGGTTATCTGGCTTAAAACTTCATGCAAGTTTAATTACACTACATGACTTCTCAACCAAATTTCATTACTAATATTCGTTATAATAGCTGTGATGGTTAATTTTATATCAACTTGACTAGGCCACAGGGTGCCCAAATATTTGTAGGCATTATTTTAAATGTGTCTCTAGGGTGGGGTGGGGGAGGGGAGGTTCTGGGTGAGATTAACATTTGAATAGGTAGACTGAGTAAAGCAATATGGATAAGTGGGCCACCTCCAATCTATTAGACACTTGCCTAGAAGAAAAGGTGAAGAAGGTGAGGTAAAGGCAAATTTGCTCTCTCTGAGCATTTTCAAGTTGTGACAATGGTCTCCTGCACTCAGACTGGACCCCACACAATCATTTCTCCTGGTTCTCAGATGAGAACTACACCCCCAGCTTGCTTGGATTTCCAGCTTGCAGGTAGCAGACCATGGGATTTCTCAGCCACCATAACTGCGTGAGCCAGTTCCTTATAATAAATAGGGTAACATATATCCTATTGGTTCTGTTTCTCGGGAGAATCCTGGGTTGAATTACTATGTTTGTAGTACTGGATACTAAGAACTTTTCGCAAATTATCTCATTTAATCCACACTACAACCCTATGAAGAATGTACTATTATTCCATTTTACAAACAAGGAAATAGAGATTCAGAAAATTTTAAAAACTTGGACTGTATGAATGGTCCAACTAGTAAGCTAGAAAGCTGTAGTACCAAGAAACCAAACTCCAGCTTCTGTGATTTTCCTCTCCTATAAGAATTAATCTGTCTCTTCCTTTTCATCACCACTGCTACTATGCTGGTCTAGATCCTTTTTCTATTTCACCTGCGCTATTTGTCTCCTCACTTTCTATTCCCATCGGACCCACTACATTCTATACAAGGCTCTATTAATAGCACATATAACATTATTGCCTAGCTGTTTACTTGTCAAAGGCTATGGAAGGGCAGATATTTTATCCTATTCATCTCTATCTCTATCTGAACATCAATACATTTTAGATGAATAAATAGACAGTCGAATATCCTCCCCTATCATGAGAATAGCTTATTCATGAGCAAATCTCTAAGGTTTCGTCCCCAGGCACCCATGGACAGAGGTGAAGCAATGAAAAATGAAAAAGCAAATCAGTACGATGAAATCATCACAGGCAGCTCAATACTTCTACTGCTCCTTTTGTGAGCTCCTCTAAGTCCTTGGCAAGAAATTTTACAATTAACAAAAAGAGGTGGTCAAATGGAAAACAGGTTTGCGTATCTGTTTATTTGTGTTGGTTTTAACAGAGTAAGGAGTTTCCACTGATTATGGACAAGGGAAGTATCTATTTCTTTCTCCTGTAATCACACCCAAACCCACATCTTAGCATTAAACCTAAAGAAGCTATTCCCTATCATTAAAACTTGCACCACGATATGTCATATAGTGTGTGTACATAGGACGGTGTTATGCGGTTTTAAAAGTAATTTTTTTTTTTTTTTGCCACAGCTCTATAAAGATGTCAACTTCCTATGAATTAACATGATGGTGGGAACTTCAAGGAAGTTTGCAGATTTCAGAAGAAAATGGTCAATGTCTACCCAAACAGCTGCACTGGTAACCACAAAAACTGATTCCTTTGAAGAGGTCATTTTTTTCATTTCCCACAGACATGTCAGCTGAGCAACCCTGCACATGGCAAATCTAGAGAACCAATGGGGAAAAGGAAGCAAACCATGGGCTTCTTCCCAGCATGCCAGGGAAGAGACTGCGGCGAGAACCAGACGCTGGAATCTGGCAGGACAGTGTCTCATCGGTAAATCTCAGTTCGTTCTCGGCGAATCATTATGTTCTACTCCTCCTGATATCTCAAACTTCACTGGTTTCTAAAGATGGCCATTAAAAAAAAAGATACGTCTAGTCATTATCTACTTAGTGTGAAAAAAAAGTTTTTAGTCTATCCCAGATAAAGATGAAATGACTTATCCATGAATAAACACTGAAGTTTTATTCATGGCCGATCTTTTTCTCTCTCAATGAACAAAATCAATACAGAATCTGACTTGCTGTATTTCAACTATTCTTTCTTAAAACATATGAGATGGTTTATTCTTTATTATCTACAACTAAAATGAAAACAGGCTTTTACTTATAAATGATCATTCCTCAAGTTGCTTAAAACATTTTAGATAGCATTTACCTCACTAAATCTGATAAACTAAAAAGATAAAGTGATAAGCCAGGGAGTGTTGTAGCTTCAAGTCCGTGACTTCTCCTGATGGGCCAACCTAGGGAGAAAGACTTCAGGTCAGCTAATGCTTGGCTGTCTATCCTGGAGCTGGGTCAACAAAATCTGTGGCCAGAGGGTCACCAGTGAAGCTTAGCGATACCTGAGAAAACCAAAGTCCTGGCCTGCTGTGTGTAACCACATACAAAACAGCTGTTAAATTTATTCTTTGTTTGAAGGTTTGCCATGTATCCTAATATTTCACGTATATAGTATATTCCAATGCGCAAAATCTAGTGGAAAATATTAAGCAGAATCATGATTGTAAAACGTGGCACTTAAAGAAATTTCTTCCGCCTAGTCTCCAAGACCTCAACTCTGTGATCCAGAATAAACTGGAGGCTCTTTCTTCTCTGACTGTCCCTTCTTCTCTAATGATAGTGACTCTGTCCTTTGACTGCCCCTTTCCTGAAGGCTGTCCCTCAATATTCTG
>KE774340.1:4311-29181 GCA_000465285.1 Eidolon helvum | reverse complement strand
GCTCTTCTACTTCTAGTATTCTGCCTCCTTAAGTTACCTCTTTCATAACACAGCAAATAGCACACATCAGAATAGCAAATATAAACTTGTCACTCCCATGTATAAAACTAATGGCTCTTTATCACCCGCAAAACAAAACCCAGTTCTCTGAGAATGCCTCTCTGCGCACTGGTTAAAATCACACATAGAGGAACATTTATATTTCTATAATAGGAAAAAATCAAAGACCAAATTATTCATCTCGAGAAGTTAGAGGTGAAAACTAAGTGCTAAATAAGAAAAAGGAAAAAAATGAAAACAGAGAGTAAAGACAATAAACAACCTAAAGTTTAGCTCTTTAAAAAGACTGATTAATTTGATAAACCTCTACTGAGACTAATCAAGAAAAAAAGAAGGCACAAATAGCTATTAATGTAAATGAAAGGGAATAATTATTTATTCAGACATTCAAAATATAAATAGGATGTTATAGGGTTGCCAGAAGAATATAGGATGAAGTTAAATCTAAATTTCAGATAAACAACAGATAAATATGTCCCTAATATTATTTACCTGAATAATAATATCAGAATAATTATATATCTGTTAAAGAAATTGAAACCATAATTAAAAATCTTTCTACATCAAACAAAAAAGATTCTAGGCCTAGATTGAACCACTGAGAATTACATTAAACATTTAAGCAAGAAATTACACATCTTACACAAAAATGTTGCAGAGAACAGGAAAGCAAGCAAACACTTTGCAATCCATTTTATATAAGCAGCATAAATTTGATGACATACCAGAAAGAACATTACGATAAAAATAAATAAACCTGGTCGTCCTACTTATTAAAGTAGTACAAAAGATATATGGTTTATAAACATTATACAACATAACAAAATTGGGTTTATTCTAGAAATGAAGTTAAATATTTTGAAAATCTGTCGATATTATTTACCAGATTAACCGAAAGCAAAAAAAATTTTATGTGATCTTAGCTAGAAAAAAGGTATGTGATAAAATTCATTTTTACACAAGATTGTTTTGCCCACACTGTACCTTGTTCTGACAACAGTGCGGATAGTTAGTATATGTAATGTGTGTAAAGTGAGCAGAAGTAATATGTAATCATTGTATTAGCAATGTCAGGCTTGTTCCAGGAGAAAATAATTCCAAGTAAATAAAAAGCAAAGTTGAAAACAGTTTAACTGTGATGCATCTAAACTTTCTGGGGAGCTATGTTTACGCTCCTGGATCATAAGAATGGGGTAAGATAGCAATGTTTCGGGTCCAGGCCAAAGGAGGCAAAGGTCTCTAAAAGGGTGACACTATGTCTGCTCTGCAACTAGCAGGGTGGTTATCAACCTCTATCTTGGTTAATGATATCATCTAGAAAGAAGCACCATGCAAATGAAGTGAACAGTAAATTGGGTGGAACAGACCATGCTTTAGTTGGTTCTGCCTAGCGGTACCAGTGGGAAGTTTGGGAGATGTCGAGGGGCTCCCAAGTACAAGTTTACAGAGGATTAGTCTTGGTTACAAAAAAGACAGACTTCCAGCCTGCATGCACAGTATAGAAGTCTGTCTTGGCCAGTTAGGACAAATAAACTAAGTATTCTAACATCCATGCTGGCATGTCTGCTATTCCCAGGGGCCTGCTTTGCATAAGAGAAAATCCTAGAACTGGGAGAAATCTCCATTCTCTGGTGCGAGGGCTTTTAAGGAACAGCTTGGGTTCCTGAAAAGTAAGGCAGCCTTTCATCTTGGCTACTCTTGATGGGTCTTGAGTCCACCCGAGGGGCTAAATAACCAAAAGACAACATATCTTTACATATAGAAAAGAAGTTCTTTGTGCATTATTAATATAACATTGTATATTCAACTTCATATTTAGAGCTTTTCATTCACTTTTTATGAGAATTCTTTTCCTTGACATGTCTCCACCACAGTTTTCCTGATGTCTAGTACTCATTGTTGAATGAATAAAAATAAGTTGAACATTAGAAACAATGTTGAAAGGCTGTACATATGGAAACAAAGGTTGAAATCAATAGGAACTATTGAGGGACATTAAACAGAATTGAATACAATGAAGTTAAAAAGTATCAAGTAGGTGTGGCAGTCTTCACGCCAGTCTGAATTTTAATCTCTCTGAACAGCATTCCCTGTTTAAAAGCATTAATGATCCCACTTTGCCTATTGCAACATTTTTCAGCTTCTGTTCATCAGAGTCCAGGAACTACACAAAGGCGATTTAGAGTTCCGAGAATATCTTGGGTCAGCTGGGAGGGGAAATGTGTGCGAGCTCATGAAAAAAACCAATTTAACAATATTTCTGACTGCTCACTCCTACTCCAACCAGACCAGCTATGTGTGTATATATTTTTAATATGTTGGCTTGCATAGTCTTTAACATTCTCTCATTCCCCATCTACTGCTGGATGGTACACCAGGGTAACTCTGAAGCAACAACGTAGTAGAGGCTCAAGATGGTGGTTCCCTTAGTCTCCACTTGCAGAAAACCACCAAGGATTATCATCCCATCAGGAATATATACATATGGGCTTTGTGCTAGCAAGCCACAAATTTCAATTGTGTTTGGCCATTGAGATTTCAAGTTCTCTGTTCCCACAGCATAGCCCACTGTGACCAGTAAATGTGGTAAAAGGCTAGAGTGTTCTACCTAGCATATTTGATATCCAGAGGATGATTTTAACACTTTCTTCCTCAACATGAGAAAATTATTTTGACTTATGACATGAAATAAAATAAAATAAACAATAAGGGTCAGAAAATAAAAGCAGAGTAAATTTTTCAATTTTATAGAACTTTTTATATATTGTCCTCAATTTTTTAACAAAAAATAAAATAAATATGATGACATAATAAAAAAGGTAATGAATAATCATTTTCATTGCATTGTAGTATTTTTTAAAGGGTAAAAACATATACCTACATATTGATCCATTATAGTAACAAATAATAAAATCAGTTTCTGTTTTTCCAGGCTTAATGTTCTACGAATTTGTCAGTGATTTTGTCAAAATTAATTTTTTCATATATTTCTATTAATATAGACATTTATATCAATCTGTGTTCACCGATAGTTGGAAAAACACATTTTTATGAATTTTGATGTCATAAAGTTTCTTTCACATGAAGCAACAAATACAGCTAGTAAAACTCTTAAACATAGGTATAAGCCTGACAAAGTTTCATTAAAATCCCATTTCATAATAAATTTCAGAAACTGCAGACTTTCCATGCCTTCGTTCCTTTGGTATCAACTCTAGTTACTTCCTTTTTTTTTTTTTTTTTTAACGGTCAAAAAAGTTCCACTAAAATACTTCCACCAGAAATTCATCTTAAATTTCTATTACATATAGTAAAATGTTTAAGTTTTTCTTCTGCTGCTTTAGAACTAGTGTCGTAGCTTAGTGAAATGATCAGGTGATTCCAATACTGCCTTGTAAATAATATAAGACAACATAAGACAAGCATTTTTTGTTAGTTCTCTGGGTATTTTTCTTCTAACTTGATTCATTTCTCTATGTAAATGTCCAATTCCTTACATTCCGCATAATTAATTGCCTTTCCCACCATTTCTGTGCACCACTTTTCAAGGAACAAGTTTAAAGTTTCCTATTTTCAATATGTCATTATACTGATTCTGGATGTTTGTAAACATTTTTATGTCTGGTTTCTCCACACCAGAAAAAAATACAATTCAGAAAAGAAAAATCACAAACAGCTATCTTTGTTTATTTCAAATGTACTGTTTAAATGCAAGAATATATAGTCTCACAAGAGTTAAAAATATAAACTATAAGGTCTAAGGATTCTGAATCATTAGGAATTTTTCTGGAAATGAACTTGATAACTAAGTTCACATATGTTGGCGGCCAATTGCAGAGCTGGGAATTTTCTGAATTAACTTTCATATAGGATCCGCTGTTTATTAGAGAGATCATTTAAATGTGCTCATTTGAAGTTTTCCCACTTGTTATTGAAACTCAGCTTTAATGCTGGCAAATGTCTGGAAAGCAGATGAGAAAAAGATTTTTTTCACTGACAGTGCTTAAGAATTACTGGGCATGGTGGTAATTTAAAAGTAAACCTACTTTTAGTCCATTTCATTACATTTATAAATTCTCTATACACCGGGTGGATCATGCATCTGACCCCTGCTCAAATACAAATGGATGATCATCTAACTGACCACTTAATGAAAGGAAAATAAGCAAGCCCTCAATAGACAAAGAAAGGGCAATAGAACCAGGAAGCTCTTAAGACCTCTACTGATTCCTTTATGCTTAAATCTATAAAGTTATTCATCACGATTTTGTGGATAGTTCTGTCACTGTGTATTCCAGGATCATCTTAAGCAGTTGAATAAGAAACAAAAGTCTTACTTTCAATAGCTCTCTGGGAAAGAAAACATTTGCAGAAATTCCTGACCTATGAGGTCCATTTCCATGAGATTCAAGACTTCTCCCTAACAATGGATTGTGGCCATTTTTTCTTTTAAACAGAGCCCTGTTCCCACACCGTTTTTGGTGAGACACACTCAAAAAAAAACAAACCAAACATAAACAGAGGTAAAATACGCCTTTTGCTCAGACACAGAAACCACATTGCAGGTGGAGAAATAGGAACATCCTTCTAATGCCACGTAACCCTTACACCTGTCCCAAAGCCAGCACGCCTTATACAAAAAGCAAAGCCAACTACTTAACCAGTGGGGAAAGAAAAAGTGACCAAAACCAGCTGGGCTGTGGTGGTGGAAATCCAAGAAAGCAAAATGAAGTGGAAGCTGGAATGATAGTTAATACGTGCAATATCGCCCTTCTAGCCGGAGAAAAATCCTAAATCTCATTATAAAGAATTTCCTTGGAAATATCATCTGTATGGGAGAAAGAAAATTGCTAAGATTTCTAATTCCACCTCTGAGCTTCTTCTATTTTTTTTTCCTACACTGTTCAGCTGCCAAGAGCTCAGTTAATCCTCCTGAAAATAAAATACTTTTGCAGTTGTTCCCAACCTTATTTTCTTGGCCATTATGTTTCCATGCCAGCTCCTTGACTGTGATTATATTGATCCACGTATCAGTGAAACAACGCCCAGAATAAACCCAAGATCTTGGGATGCTCATCTCATAGCTCATTTTGACAGATTTATTTAAGGATTTTTTTGCTGTTGGTTTTTTTTACTCAGTTTTTATTTCCTTTTCCAACTAAGTATATCTTCAGATTCAAGGCCAAATTCATATTTATGTAGTAAATTCCCTGGAATTAGTCTCCATATAAGTTACCCCTCCCGCCAAGGCACACAGTGCATCAGACACCCCTCTGCCAACAGGACCAATTCTTGTTCTCAAGCTTCATTCACCTAAATAACAAAGCGCAGTGTGGTGTGACTGCCATCTGCTGGTTAGGGGCTGACATCACAGGATGGACCACTGTGTAGACTGTGGCAAAATAACCAGGGGATTATTGATAGAAGAAAAGGTTTCTCTGAAGGAAGGAAAAACACTTCTTCATAAATCTTGTCTATATTCGCCATTTTTTTACACAGTAAAATCTAAAGAAGAGTAGAAACTTCATTTATAGCAGACTTCCAAGTGCCAGAAACAGTGAGGAAATGGCCTCCTTAGCAGGCAGAACCCATTATCAACCTGGAGGGCAAACTTCATCTCAGGCAAGGAGTTCCTTCCTGCTGACTTTAAAACCAGGAACAGGTTGAGCATCTTCCTTAAGATGCTGACCATTACTATGACCGTTTTCTCTTTAAAGGAAAAGATTTTGTTTCTTAGAACCCAAATGATTGAAACATAAGCATTGACATTTGGGGGATGAGCGAATTTTTTTCTCATTATAAAAGCCATTCTCCAATGTTTGAGAATAAGAATCATGCTTAAGAAATGTTGACACAGGCTCACCCTTGAAATCAGAGCCAGGCACTTTTTCTCAATCCTGGCTCTTTTTTTCCAGTTCTTATCTTCAGGATTTGTGGAATGGCACAGTTCATGGCAAGAGAAGCCAAATTCCTGCTGCTGACTTCAGTGGGTGTTGCCACTTATTTCTGTGTCAAAGAATGGGACCTTGTGAAATTGTGAATAGATAGCCACACGGAAGAATTTTCCAGAGAGAACACCCCTGATGGTGGAATAGAACTAAACCTTTTGAAAGGAACTTATTCATGGTGGAAGCAACACGGTCAACACTGAAGCTGCTGTTAATCACATAAATTTCTTCATTAAAGGCCATGGGAACCAAAACAAATTTCAAATTTTATAAAACGAAATGTATATAACAAATAATGTATTTTTTATATCTCTATGAATACAATTTATCCCATCTCCAAAGCCTGCTACTCCATCTTCGTAAATACTCACACATCTGCTCAGATACACCACCCCTAAAATGTGTAAAGATGACCTGCAGGCTCTATGCCCCCACTCACCACCATGTCTAATCAATCTCAATGTCTTGGGAGCCCTACCTCAAAATCCAAATATGTTTACATATCTCCATAGCCACAGCGACCAGCTTAGTCCATTCTACTAATATCTTCCTTGTGAATCACAGCAATCACGTGGTAAATGGCCTCTGCTTCCACTCGTCCCTCCATCTTCAATTCTCAGCAGTGTATTTGAAATGACTTTTCTAAAATACGAACCTCCAGTGGTGACCCAGAGAATAAACCCCAACTCCACACCATGATTTACAAGCCTCACCCATTCTTCATCATCTTCCTCTCTTTCCCCCACTCATTATACTCCAGCTACTCTGGTTTTCTTTGTTCTTCAAACTCTCTGAGTTTGCTCCCATTTAGGAGTTTGGATTTGCTTGTTACTCTGCGGGATGCCAGGTTTTCATATGATCAGCTCCAGTACCTATTTTGGACCTGACACATATTAAGTACTTAATAACTACTTGGCAAAAGAATGAATCTGTGTATACATTATGTATCTAATTACATTTGCTGCTAATAAGAGTTTTCTCATACAAAAAAGAATATTTGGCACTTTTTCGAAAGAATCTCAAATTGGGTAGTGGAGAAGAGCTTGGCCTCTGATATCAACAACACTTGGCTTGTATTTTAGGTCAAGATACCCAGTATCAGAACTTGAGAAAAAAATTCATATGCAAATGGCTAAGGATGGGGTCCCAGGAAAGACTTGTAAGGAATAGAAAGCAATAGGATAGGGGAGGGATGGAAACTAAGCAAAGGTGTGACCTGAGGCAAAACTCTTATGAAAAGAAATTTAGTCTGATTCCAAATGGGAGAACTGGAGTAAAAATTATGCCTCAGAATCAGCCCAACCTGAGGCAAGCAAGTTGGGCTGTCGTAACCCACAGTGAGCAGGCGTTGGTTAAGGGCCGCCGGAAGGGATGCAAACCCCCAAGCCCAACTGGCTCTCCCGCTTGTGAGCAACACAACTCTGGTAGCATTCAGCACCCCCCACCCTCACTCCATAGCAGCCTAACCTGAGGTGTGTGGAGTGACATTTCTAAATATTAGTTTAAATGAGCTTCAATATGAGTAACTTTCTCATGGGGAAGTTTTGGGTACTAATTGAGATAATGCATAAATGCTGTTTAGCTCGATGCCTGAAGCACAGGCAAACCTTGGGAAACAGTTATTAAGATAAGGTTTGTAAATAATTTGGAGATTGGAAGAGGTCTCTAGAAAGTTAAGTTCTTACTTAAGAATAGACACTAAATAATATCTCTGGTATGTCATCCAGCCCTATGTATTAAAAATTTAAAAATAGATTCGAGGAACATATGATAGTAGATTGAAGAGAACAAAACAAGCGTCATAGTACCTATATGAAAATACAATGTTTACTTTCCATTTATAAATAGCTCTGTAAATTTTCTGTTGAGATCCTTTAGGATCTTGGAATATTGGCAGGAAGGAAGGTTGGCTTCATAGACATATAAGAGGTCCAACAATTTTCAACTCCCCAGGAATAAGAGAAATAGATTCTACCATAGTAATAGGAAATGGGCTCAGTCATCTAAAATATTTATGTTTACATTCAGAGAAACTACAAATGGTTATGGACATCATTTTGGATTTATCAGCATGCATTATCAAAAATAGCTTTAATCTTAGAGAGAAAAGCAGCTGGAGCATCTTCAACCTCAGATGTGATCATAGTATGTCCACTGTCTAATTTAAGAGGATTCTGCAGTCTGAACTGGCTTCAGAGGAAAGTGAACCGGGTTTATTTGTCATTTTTGCATTGGCGATGGTAAGATGCTGGTATATCTTTTAATAAATGCTAGAGTTTGGATCTAGGATCAATCAGGAGAAGTCTCCAAACCCCAGACCTGCTGGAATGAAGAGACTCTGACAGGCAGGAAGTCTGGCTTTCCCACAACAGAGATGTACTTGTATACACACCACCCCACTTTCATCCCTTCTTTACCGAAAACAGAGTACCTTGATAAGATGCGAATGTGATCATGTCATGCTTGATAGTGTTGTTGTGATTATTAAATAATGTGTGTAAGGCATTTAATAGGATGTCTGGTATATAGTAAAAGTCCAATATGTTATTATTTTTTATTATTCTCATTTTATGGATATTAAAAAATGAGGATTAGAGCTTAAAAAAATATTCCCAAAGGTAAAAAAGTTAATCATTACAAAGCTAGGATTCAGTCCCTTGAAACTTTTGACTTGAAAGTTCATGCTCTTACACATCCTTCTGCTTAAAGTGGTTTAAATTAAGCTGAATTGGTCAGGGGTCTTGAGAGAAACAGACCAATAGGATCGATAAATGATAGATAGATAGATAGGGGGATAGATAGATAGATAGAGATAGACCAACAGACAATGATATTTATTTTAGGGCATTGGCTTATAAATATTAGGGGCTGGCAAGCCCAAAATCTATAGGGCAGGGCTGGCAAGCTGGTAATTCTGGCAGGAGTTGATATTACAGTCTTGATTCCAAAGGCAGTTTGGAGGCAAAATTCATTCTCCTTCAGGGAACTCAGTCTTTGCTCTTAATACCTTCAACTGATCGAAAAAGGCCCATCCATGTTATAAGTATAATTTCCTTTACTTAAATTCTACAAATTTAAATGCTAATTGTAGCTAAGAAATAAAATATAACAAACAAACAAACAAAAAACCTTCAGAGCAACATCTAGATTGGTCAAATAACTAGGCACCATAGCCTAGACAAGATGACCTATAAAAATTCACCATCACATGAGAAAACAAATGCAAAATGATACGAAAAAGTACCAGGTACCAGAAAAAAAATGAAATGTATTATTATTAAACAACATGCCTAGTGAATTCCCACACACTGTGCCTTGCTTTTCAATTCCTTTTGTGTTTTTGTCCACATTTGATGAAGGAGTGGAGGGAGCTACTTATAAGGTTCACTTAGCCTATTAATGAGGGGGACCCTAGGAAAACTGAAAAAGAAAAGGGGTCTCTGCAGTTTTTACTGGCAAAGTGATTCCTGCCAGTGAATGATGTTTGTGAAGAGCTAGGAGATTACCCCACGTGTCTGACTGCCATGTACCCCTGGAGGTGAACAGCTCCTTTAATCACACAGAAAATGAGTGCCCGAAGTTCTATCCTGAGTCGTCATTCTCTTTATTTTTAATGTGTGCTATGAAGATTAAATTTGTGAATTTTCCTCCTCCGCAGTCTTTTGAAGCTTTTTTTATACTGTCAGTGACAAAACCAAAAAAAAAAAAAAAAATTGAATTAGACAACGCCATGATGCAATTAAGGATGCTTGAACCTCACAATCTCTACATTATGATCTGGGAATGTGAAACTGTTGAAAGGTACTTGAACTAAGGAGAAAAATATCGCTTGCACGGGAGGCCCCAAATGTGCTTTAATGAACTAGTGAAGGAACTTGTATAATTTTTCTGAAATGACAGAAGTTGCTTAAGGGTGGTTTAAGAGTCGGGCTGACTGCTCATTCTAACACCCCGACGGGTGCAGAAGATGCCATTTTTGAAAAGTCATCACGTGCTTAGGGCACTGGTGGAGTAGACATAGCATGTGGCTTTCACATTAAGACATGAAATTGCCACTAGTAGTCTAATAATTTGGAAGCTCTTGGGGTCGACAGTCATAAAAGAGGTTTTAATATGTGTTTAGAGATGCTCTTGAGTTCTGCATGAGGAAAGGAGGTAGTGGAAACACCAATGGTAGCATCTTCATTCTTTTGCGCCCCACCCCCTCAACCAAACAATTTAGTCCTGGCCCACTAACTTGCATCTCCATTCAGAAGAAAAACAAAAGCCCTGAACTGAACTGCCTCCCCTTCTTAAAAGGCAACTTAGTAAATACTGATTATTAGTTTTCCCATTAAAGAGGCCCCGAATGACTTAAGAATTCCTTCCAATCGCATGCATTATTACTCTGATAAGAATTTAGCTAGATTCCTTTTCGTCTATCTAATTATCTTCCCTGAGCCATCTTAGCAACCTGTTAGTCAAGGTTGGATCCCAGAAGCAGAACCACACTGGGAGATTTGTATAATAAGAAATTTATTTTAGGGATTTGATCTTAGATGATTGTGAGTCAAAGAAGCCATTGTGTCTACGGATGTCAGCCGCTCTGGCATCAGGAAATAGAAGAAGGATGAGAAGAAAGGAAAGTAGGTTCAAGAGGAACCTTGTAGCAGTGGGCTGAAATCCAAGAGCATGGACAAGAATCTGCATCAGACTCTGACTGCCTCTGAGCCTCCACTTTGAGTACGGGAACAACGTAAAGGAGAAGATGCTGGAGCCCTTTGTCGTGAAGCTAAATCTACACCAGACTCGGAAGTCAGTAAATCTGAAAGAGGGAGTCTGGCTGGAGCTGCCACATGCTGGCAAGGTGTGACAGCAGATAAATGATAACAGGCATAAGCTGCAACAGTATTTCGTACCTTACACTGACCCCTTGGGCATAAAGGGGATATCGCTGTTGCTTCACTTCTGACTTCCAAGTCATGGGCAGAATGTCTTTTGTGACTCATCCCAGCTCAGAGCTGCATGTGGAAGGGAATTCGGGGAACTATAGTTCCAGATTAGCTAAACTGACACAATATAAATCTACAACATACCCCTTATGAATTGGTTCCCCAGGAAAATTTTTGGCTGCTCCATCCATAAATCCGGCTATCAGTTAAACAGAAGTTTTGTGATGTCAGGAGATAATGGAGAGACACAAGAGAATATTAGCCATGAGAGACGACTTAGAATTATCACAGTCCACTCCCACATTTTACAAATGAGCAAAACGAGATCCAGGAAAGTACAGAAACTAGCCCAGGTCTCATAATTATCCATAGGCAGTGCAGGAAAGCAGTTTATCTGCCTGCTAATCTATTACATGTGAATTGAGAAAGGCCTCTAGAGCAATAGAAATTCCCAGGTGAGCCTGCCCCTGGTCTGACCCACACAGGCCTCCTTGAAGGCTGCACATGTGAACATGTGATAAACTGTGGTGTTGGCGTCCCTTCTCCTTTAAAAAAATTATTACGTAACCTAGGTTCATAAATTTTATTTTGGCATTCACATTTTCTTTAAGCATTATACCTTTTATGATAATAAGCCATCAGATAACTCATCTGAAAATAAGGTGCAGAAATTTAAATTATTTTAAATTTGTAATGCCTTTATGTAAAAGGTTCAACTAAATACAAGCAAGTTTCTGGTTCTACTAAAGTTGATGTTCTGAACCTTAGTCGTAAAAAAGCAGCGTAGTACATAGCATAAAGTGCACAGCTTGTGGAGTCATACAGCTCCAGCTTCAAACAGGAGCTCCACCGCGTGCCAGAGACGGGGTCTGCAGCAAGTTACTCCAACTCTGAGATTATTTTCTTTTTTTTATCACACGTAAATCAGAGCATTGCGAGGATTAAATGAGATGACTCATGTATTACATTTATTACAGGAGCAAACAAGTAGAAAGAGCATTAAAATAGGAGCCATTATTATCATTATTATTATTATTATCATTACTATTATAACTGGTAATGATGCAACAGTAATTAATATTCATAATTAATTACTATTAGTTAATGTTATGGATAGTAATTAATCACTAAGAGTATATTAGACATGAAGAACTGAATGAAGTACAAAACGATTTTCATGAGTTTTCTTATCGAAAAGAATAATTTACGTTATTCTTTTAAGAGATCATATTAATGAAACTAGGGTTTAATATAAAAAGAACATGATATGATCACCACATGTCCAGAGTCTTCCCAATATGAGAACTGTTACACAAATTTCAAGCCTAAGCTCTAGGATGAGAAGCAGTAATCACACGAAATTAAGTGTGTATTTTTGTCAGCATCCTATCTCTAGCTGTTTATCTTCTTTTCATTGCTTGGGTCTTCTAAAAAATTAAGAAACGCATATAAAAACATAACTCCACCTGTCCAGCACCTTCTCTTCAACTGACCTTGGCCACAGAGCAAGGGGTCCTCTAAATGGCCCTTTTACGAGGGGACAGTTTATTCTGAGGCTGCCGGGCCCCATCACTGACACTCAGCACCTTTTCTCACTGTACAAATACAAGCTGCACTGATATTGGTTCAGAAAATTTCATCCAGGGCTCTACAAATTACTCGATTTACGGAGGTTTCCAAGTTTTCTTGATATCCCCATCCAGGGTCATGCAGGTTGTGGACAAACATGAGATCAGCTGATTTCCACTTCAGATAATTCATCCCCCTTCCTGTGTTCTGTTGTTATGTTGACCTACTCGCCCTGTCTTCTACTCGCAACCCTTACTTTAGCTCTTCACTTAAACATGTATCAGTCTGATGACCCAAAATATCAAAGATTTATTTCTTCTCCATATTATATACCCATTGCCGATAGGGCTCTGCTTATCTTAATCATTCAAGGTCCCAAGCCGATGAAGCAGGCGCCATCTTGAACACTGCTAGTCGCTGTGCTGGAGGAAGAAAGAAAGCTCTTCAGTGTCAAATCCTGAATTAAAAAGTGGCCTGCATGGCTTCTTCTCCTAACTCACTGGCCAGAACGGTCGCAGGGCCCCATCTAACCACTACAGGGTTTGAAAGCTCTACTTAGACAAAAGCAAGTGAACCAAAAATACCTGGTGAAGCTCTGATGACTAACACATAGAATGTCCATTTGATTCCAAACAGGAATATCTTTCTCTTATTTGAAAAACTGTAACCTTGAGAAGGTTATTTACTTATTTTCTGTGGAAAACTTTTGGTGGTAAGTCACAGGATATAATCATTATGTGAAAGGATTCCAAAATCAGATAACTGTATGGCATATTGATTAAAAACCTCGGATGCAAGTAAATTTCAATCTAGAAGAATTTCTAATAGCAAACTGCCATCACATCCTAGAAATTACACTCACACAGAGACTTGCATACTCACTCCCTCCTCTCCTATTGAGATGAAAATGAAGACAGGCTGGAGTGACAGGCCTTTCCAAGGTCCCGCAAAGAACCAGACCTACCGTTTTCAACAAACTGCCTCATGATGATGTATCTTCATTTTCAAAAATGAGATCCGATCATCTCAATTTAGGCACGAGAATTCCAGTTATTGGTCTTGGAGCACACATATTCATAGGAACAGTAACAATCTAAATGTGCGCTAACAGTGGCCACTATCTACAAATGTAGCTATTTTAACTTAAACCTAAATAAATTAGGATTAAATTATATTAAATTAGAAACTCAGTTCACCAGTCACACTAGCCACATCTAAAGTGCTCAATAAGCACATGTGGTTAGTGGATAATTGTATTTAAGCAGCACAGCTTTGAACACTCCCATCTTTGCAGGAAGTTTAATTGGACAGGTCTTGTCTAAGTCGTCCACTTTTGCGATACACTATAAACCTCCTCCCTCTAACGTCTTTCATCTGCAAAACTTTCCTTTCTTCCTTCCCAAGGATGTGATGTGCCACAGATCAGGACCAAAAGAGTACAATTAGGGAAAGGAGATAACAAATGCGGAAATAATAACCAAATGCCATTAGAATGTTCTCAAAGTTATTTTGATTTAAAATACTTCCAATTTCAACACGGTCCTCATATTTAAAAATGCTAGTCCTCCTGGGTGTAAGAGAAGGACTAACCCTGAGAGGTTGTTCAGCTCCCCACCACTGTCCTGATAAACACTCAGTCACTCTCCAACTTGGAGACTTAGCAATCTGCTCACTTGCAGATTGGAGGAGATCTCTTCTCCAAATCTAATACACCAAAACAAACGATTCTCCCCTAAAGTCCAAAAGAAGCAAGGTCAAATAGAAGTATTATGCTAGAGGGAGTTTATGAAAGTTTGCTAATCAAAAGGAAACTTAACAACCAATGATGTTAACACAACCCACAAAGGAAGAAAAAACGGCCGATAAAATGTACTATTTTCCACCCATGAAATGCAAATATAAACCACCATTTTTTTGTTTTGTTTTGCTTTGTTCTGCCCAGTACTTTGTCAAACTTGAAAACTATTGGTAGTACGTAGTACACAACTATGAAAACATGATACCCTAATGTACTATTTTTTGTTGCGAGTCCCTTTGGTACATAGATCCTGAAAAACAACTTGGCAATCGATGCTGCACCCAACCAGATGCAGTCAAGAGAACAGAAGCCACTTGTACCGAGGTATACAGCTGGTGGTTTAGAGCAGAAAGGCCCTTTTCAGGAAATCCAAAAGGGTAGGATCACAAAGAAGTCACCACTGATAAAATCACTTTCCTGCTATACTGAGATCGGTGGTTCTTGGGAAGCCACCTGGAGACTCTGACGACTTCGCTGAGGCTGTCTGTCAACTGTGTGACATGCGAAAGTAGGAAGTGGAGCAGGCAGAAACCATCCTCCCCTGACAGATCGTAAGGCCCGGGTAGCAGTAACCATTGTGGATGGATGACCCAGGCCATGTTAGCCTGAGAGCCTTATAAAATACAAGAGAGCCAGAGAAAAGAGAAAGGGTGGACTAACCATCAATATTGGCAACAAGAGGCTAGGAGTCAGATTTGATTCGGTTTAAACAAATATGTAAATATGGCATTATCTGTATCCCAAACATCGTGTAATAATTAAAAGTATTAATTTCATAAGACTTCGGAAATATAGTTTTAATGCTTTTAGAAAAAGCACTATTAGACCTCACCACTTCCTCTGACCACACTAGTCTTCACCTACTTCAAGGAAGGATTCCACTGAAGGAATAAGTTCTTATGGGATCCGTATCTGTGGACAACACACATCCAGCTTTGCGAAAGTCTTACAGCATGAACCACAATGCATGTGCCAGGCCTCAAAAGTGAAGCAGAAAGAAACATCCTGAGAAATGGAAAGATCAGACTAGCAGCATCCACAAGTATAATTAATACTGTACTTTAAGGATAGCTGAGTTTCAGTAAATTGAATAACTTTTTCTATCTTTTACCTCGCTCCCATTAAGCTTTCCTTGTACCCTAATTTTTTTTTTTTTCAAAATGGAGGAAATGTACTGGATCACAGCTAGAAAATACAGCAAACCTTGGATTTTTACCCTCTGATTATTTCCACCCCAGGGGATATCATAAAAGTACTGTTTCTAGTGAAATTGAGGCCGTGTAGGAATTAAAATAGTCTAAGGAAAATAAACAGCTGAAGGTGCAAGTCTAGAGATTAAACTCTAATTATCACTTTTGCCCAAGAGTTCAGGAAGAAATGTGGAACAAAGTCACTGAAGCAATGCCAGAAGCCACTCTCATTGTGGAGGAACAAGCAACTCCTGCTGCCTTTTTTTTCTGTGCAATTTATCATGAAAGCATGGCTTCTATTCCAGGGCATAGGGGAAGCCGGAAGTCAGTATTATCAAACTCTAATTATCACTTTTGCCCAGGAGTTCAGGAAGAAGTGTGGAACAAAGTCACTGAAGTAATGCCAGAAGTCACTCTCATTGTGGAGGAACAAGCAACTCCTGCTGCCTTTTTTTCTGTGCAATTTATCATGAAAGCATGGCTTCTATTTCAGGGCATAGGGGAAGCCGGAAGTCAATGTTATCCACTTCATTTGAAAAGAATATCATGGTGACTCTGGGAATTAAAACAAAACACAACCAAAAATCACATCTTACACCAGGAAAAGTAATGTTGCAGGATAAAGGAGACAAGTACCACTATTAATGGTCTAGAATTCATGAGGGCTCGGGGCCTGGAAAGCTTTCTTTTTTAAAAAAATCAGTGGTATATTAAGTGACTCTCTGAATGACAAACCCAAGGGGGCACCCCTCTGTAGCATGGCGGGTACCAGGAAAGGTAGTCTTCCTCAAATATTTGTTCCTTTTCCATGAATTATCTACACTTGTGATCTAGCTCCCTGGGCCATGGGGTAGAGGGTTAGAAATGAGGAAATAGATTATTTTGGGGAAAATATGTTGTTAGATACCCGTCTCACACATACATCAAAATAAAATCCAAATGGATCAAAGAATGAAATACAAAAAGTCAGCAAGACCCAGAGAAAATAGATATTGTTGTAGCTGATATTGGTAGAGAAAGACTTTATAAGCACAAAAGCAAAAAGAATATAGGAATATTTTAATGGAATTTGTTACATAAAAATTTTAATTTCTACATATCATGAAACATTATAAATAAAAGCAACAGACAAATAACTAACAGAAAATATTTGAATGTTTAAGATAGACAAAAGGTAAGTATTTATGATGTATAATTAGTTCTTATAAATCAATAAGAGAAACTTCCAGTGAAAATACAGAAAGTCTGTCTATGGCCATGCTATCCTGAACAAACCCAATCCCATCTGATCTCAGAAGCTAAGCAGGGTCGGGCTTGGTTAGTATTTGGATGGGAGGCCACCTAGGAAGACCAGGTGCTGTAGGTATAAATAATAAAAATAAAATAAAGTTTATTCAAAATATCTGTAAAACTGAAAACATGCTTGTGACAGTTACTGACAAGTCAATCAGATGTCTTAGAAACCAATGTACAGCTGCCCCTACTGTTTAAATTGCCCATCTTATTTAGGATACTGCAACAGGTATGGACTTTGTCATTGAGTTCACCTTGAATAACTCACTTGCTGCCTGATTTGGGGGGGTGGGGAGAGGCAGACTTACACTTCCTCTAGCCAGTCCACTACAGTGCAGTCCCAGTCGCAAAAGAGGACACTAATAATCTATGTCTCCAGAAGCAAGAGGGGGCTGCTGGAGATGGCCTCTCTTTTTCCCAGATCTGAATGTACAATTTTCCCTTAGGCCACAAGAAATTGCTCCCTAGCCAGACAGGCCTCCCTGGAGAATCCCATCAGAAATTATTTTTGCTCTTTGAAAACCTACACGTTACCAAGGGAAAGGCTTTTTTCACAAGGTCTAGACCCAGAATGATTAGAGAAAGGGTGTCTGCTCTATTTTGCCACTTTTTAAACATACCTCTCAATTAAGCAACTCAAGAGCTTGCCCGGGGTTAAAATTATGCTCCTCATGTGCCTGAACTGCTCTCTTCGCACCTAATACGTCACCAAGTGAAGCTCATCTTTTCTTCTTTCCATGGAAGACGGTCCTTCAAAGCAATAAGAAGCCCACCCTCCGTGAATTCCTGCGAGGCGGGAGCCACTGGGGAGGAGGGAAGCGGCCGTGTAAGTCACAGACGTCATCAGGAGAACGTGGCGTTCGTTCTGCCCAGCTCAGAAATTTCAGTGGTTAAAGGGGCAAGGTATGCTTCACCCCGCGATAAAACACGAACTGAATTTGCACATTTATAAATAAATGATCTGACTCTTCATTGGCATTTCTAAGCCCTCTCTGGGTAGTAGCTCTCTTGTTAACAAGCTCCAGCATTTGACACCGGTGACAGAGGAGCCTCATAAGAGAAATGGCAAGTCCGTTTCTACACTCTTTATTTTGTAATGGAACCCGAAAACTTTCTTCTAACACCTGCACCTCTGGGCTGACATACGGAGAAGTTAACGATGAAAGTCTCTGAGCACAGCTAAAGTTGAAAATAAGAACCAAACATTCTCGAGGAAGAAAAAAGTAGATTTTAAAAGGACATACATACATCTTTGGAGAAGTAACTGATTCAAGGATTGAGGTAGAAAATATACAAGATGAGCCTGGGGCCTCACATAACCACAGAAAGTAAAAAAGTGCTAAAAGACAAAAAAGCAAAACAGAAGCCCACAGTGATGGGGGCTTATCAAAGGGACACAGGAGCCAACGGGCAGAGCTCCCACCGGCCAGTGCTGGAATGATCTGGGCAGCAACAGAAATAAAATCGTTTTAGGTTAAAACTCGAAATATAAGATAAATATCCGTGAGTCCACATGGACATAAATGGTTGAGCAAAATAACTAATGGAGAGAAGAGGCAGAATTCTTGTTCAGGAGAAATGCAAATCGTTTATGTAATGACTGCTGAAGTGTCGATTACGCATAGCGACTTCCTTCCAAAGAGGACAGTGAAGAAAGGAGAGAAAAAGAGTAACTTAACAGTTGAGACACCTGACAAACACTTCCTGAGCCAGGTGATCAGGTCAACGCTAACAGTGACAAGTCATGTTAACAGTATGCACCCCCGATACTACGTTATCTCTGGGGTCTCCCTCCCCCAAACCCATAACTCTGGTCTAATCATGAGAATGCTATCAGATCAATTCCAACAGTGGGGAACTCTACAAAATGTCTGACTGGTACACCTCGAGATTGTCATCAAAAACAAGAAGTGTCTGAGATTCTGTCACAGCCATGAGGAGCCTAAAGACATGTGAAAACCAAACATAATACAGAATCCGAGATGAAATGCGGGAACCGAGAAAGGACACGAGGTGAAACTAAGGAAATCAGGAAAAACTATGGGCTTCAGTTAATAATAATGTGTGGATAGGGGTTCATCAGCTGTAACGAATGTATCATATTAATGTAATATAAGATGGTAACAGGGGAACTGCGTACAGGTATATGGGAACTCTGTGTTATCTTTTCAATTTTTCTGCAAATCTGACACTGTTCTTTAAAAGAGTGAATTTTTTTTAAAAAAGATGAATAAATAGGTGAATAAGATTTAAGACTTAGGGTGACCAACCACAAAGTGGAGGGTAGAACCAATCTAGTATTTCCAGTCTTTTGAGCATCTGAACTACATCCCTGAAAGTCAGCACAGTTGCCATCTAATCATTTTTTTTAAATAGCTCTCCTCGATAATGGCCCATTACATAGACCCACCTCCATCTCAGTCCTGGGGCATGAAGGCAATTAAAAGGTGAGGGCAATTTGCCAAGAACCTCTTTCCTCTTTATGGATAGTAATTGGATGGACCTACATCTCATACTACGAATTTCTCCTATTAGCCAACCTATTTACTATTCCGTCCCTCAACATGTGCATTCATTCAACGAACATTTATTGACACCATTGCGTTGCAGGAACTATTCTAGGCACTAAAGGTACAGCTGAGAACAAGACAGGCAGTCTCCATGGATCTCACATTCTGGGGGAGGAAAGCAAGCAACAAGCAAGTTGGTGACTTTCTGGTCTCTCCCACCAGTCAGTGACCCCCAAGACGTGGTCTCCATCAACTTCTAGGCAATTGTTCCTCTTCGTCCCTAGACAACTGTGTGTGCTCTATGATTCCGTTTCTTGAATATAATGCATGAGATCTTTGGCTCTCTCTCTAGAGAAAATGTCTTTTCACAGCAGACTGAAGCAAGAAGGAGCTGCTAAATCCATAATTCGACTCCTTTATTTTTATAGACAAAGAAAGGGAAGCTTGGGGGAGCTAGGACCAACATAGCCAGGACATGGGACCCTAATGCCAACGGTCTCCAATTAAGGATTTCTTCTATCATCCCCACAACGCCAACTATGATGCTGTAAAATCTATAGGTTCTTAGAAAAGCTTCCTCACTTGGACATTCCATATAAATACCCACGTAGATGTTCTATCTCCAATGATCTCCAGGGAGACGTACCAGCCACCGGGGCATTCAAGTATTGCTCAGTGGACACCCCAGAGAAATCTGACTCCTTTCTGCCTGTTAGCAAAGCGGCAAGCAGTTAGGGAGTGAACAAAGGATAAAAATAAGACAAAATTTGCAGCCTGTGAAAGAAGTACCTTGATTTTTTTCCTTTAAAATACTGTGATATCATATCCATGAAGACGGTATTTTCTCTACGATTGCCAGTAATCCAATTATTTCAGCATGTTTTACAGCAGCAGGCAAATGTAGCACCTAACGAGAAGAAATGCTGTGACACGCTTAGAAAAAAATCCTGAGATGCTTTAATCAATTATAGCATTGATGGCTGGTATAGTTGGCAGGGCCTTGGCACCTCTGACCTCCTGGCCCCTGTTAATACCTGATGCTATTTTATCTGAGATTCTAATTTGAGCTCGTCAGTAATTAAAATGCATGAAACTCGGTCCACTATTAACCCCAGATCTCCCCTTCTGGATCCTAAATCTCTTGCAAAAAGCTCAACAAAATGTCAATGACTGTCTGGGATATTTAAATGCATATAGATTCAGCAGTAGAAAGAAGAAGTTGTAATCTTCAGAATTCCATTTTAGCGATGGAGAGATGGAGCTGCAGAAATGGCTCGTCAGCTATAACCACTTGATGAAATTGAAGATACGAATTATATATAGGATAATCAGCCATGTTCAAAATATAAGAAGACTAGAAGGAAATACGTACCACACAACAGGAATTATCTCAAGGTGTTAGGATTTTTCTACCTTTTAAACTGTTTTCTCATCGTCGAGTTTTCCATGAGAAAAAACAAAACCTTAAAAAGTATTTTTTAAATGCTAAAGAAAAATTAGTAACAAAATCTTAAGAGACGATCCCGGTCTCCTGTGTTCTTTGTTTTCCTCTCCCCCAGTGCATCGGAAGAATCTGGTCCTCGGCCCCCTCCCCTCCTCCGTTCTGCTGGTAAAGAGGAGAACCTGTCATGAGTCTGGGAACACCTGAGATGATCTCCATCTCTTTCTTCTTTGCGTTCTGCCCGGGCCCTACGTTGAGAATAAAGCCACTGCCTGGCTCCCTGTTTGCCACCAGACTGCTGAGTGGCTGTGCTTAGCACTTTTTCTCCTGAGGCACTTATTGCATGAGTGGTCCATGATGGAGCCTATAAATTTATACGACAAACCAAGGAAATGTTTCCTCGCAAAGCTTTAAGAGGCAATATTAATTAAAAACGTCTTTTCACATGGGATCGTACCATATCCATCGCTGAAGTAATTAAGAATGAAGACATAAACTCATTAGTTGTGTACTGTAAAGATGAAAAAGCTCAGAAATTATTGACTGCCCACATATTACCACCTCCAGCCACTTAGAGAAAACGTAATCAACGAAGATGTAATGTGGCAGAGGTTTGAGTGACAATAAAAATAAGTACATGTCCCTTTATTCTATGTGGAGCTTCATTAACGAGCCAGCTCAGGAAGGAAGTCCTCCAATTTAAGAAAGCCACTTTGTTTTTAATTAAGTGACTATATTTGACTTTTCTGTTTCTAATTCCGTTTTTATAAATCTTAAAAAACATTTCTTCTTCATAATCATTTTTTGTTTCAAGGACTAAGGGCGTTCTCTATCAAGGCACTAACATTCTAGGCAGATCCACAATGCCTACTTAGTCAAACTCACTTTAGGGTGACTCACTTTGGAAGATATTCAGAAACCAAGACAGGGCCTGTGTCGAGCCATCGACATGAAAAGCTTCCTCTTCCTTCTATGCATTTTCTTATCATATCCGAGCAACGGATATGAGAGCGTATCACTAAGTTTACCTTTGACTCTCAGTATGCTTCCTTCTATTTGTTTTAGGTTTACTTTGCTTTTCTTTTTTCAGTGTCTCAAGATAGATAGGTTGACAGTTTGAGGTCTTTCTTCTTTTTTAATATACACATTTTATAGCTATAAATTCTAAATGCTTTAGCTGTACCCCAAAAGTTTTCCTACATTTTGTCTTCAATTTCATTAATCTCAAAGTATTTTCTTTATTTAACCTATTGGTTATTTAGAAATGTGTTGCTTAATTCTTACATATTTGTAAAGTTCACAAACGTATTTCTGTTATCAGTTTATAATTTAATTCCATTGTGGTTAGAGAATATACTTTGTATGATTTAAACACTTTTAAATTTATTGGGGCTTCACTTGTGACCTAGTCTATGGTCTAACCTAGAGACTATTCCATGCACTCCTTAGAAGAATGTGCATTCTGTTGTTGTTGGGGGTAATGTTCTACGGATGTCATTAGAACTGCTCAGTTTATGGTGTTGTTCATATTTTCTTAATCCTTGTTGATCTTCTGTATAGTTGTCATAGCCATTATTGAAAGCAGGATATAGATGCTTCCAGTGATTACTACTCAAGCGTCCATTTCTCCCTTCCATTCTGTCTGTTTTTCCTTCAAGTATTTGGGGATCTGCTTTTAGGGGCATGTATATTTATAATCATTATATATTCCTGATGGATCAACCCTTTTATAAGATGTCCCTCTTGTTCTCTGGTAACCTTGTTTAAAAACTATTTTATCTAATATTACTATAACCACTCCGGCTTTCTTAAGGTTGTAATTGCATGATATATCTTTTCTCATCCTTTTCTTTCAATCAATGTATATCACTGTATCTAAAGTGTATCTCCTATAGACAGCATGCAATTGGGTTTTAGTTTTCTTTCTCCACTCCAACAATCTCTGCCTTTTGAATAGATATTTTTAATCCACTCACATTTAATGTAATTATTTATACAGTCTGCCATTTTACTTTTTGTTTCTATATGTCTCGTGTCTCTTCCCTCTATTTCTCTTTCATTGCTTTTTTTGCTTTATGTGAATATTTTCTAGTGTAACACTTAAACCCTTTAATGATTTTTCACTATTTTTGAGATATATTCTTAGTCATTTCTTTAAAGTTTAACCTTTTGTAGACATTAACATATTATGAGAACCAGCTTCATATTTCTCCCAACTTAATTCCAGTGAGATAAAAAAAATATAGAAACTATATAGAGTTCTATTTCCTCTTGCCTTTTTGGTGCTATTTTTATACATATTGTATCAATAAATATTAAAAACTCAACAATATACTGTTATAACTATTGCTCAATATAACTTTATCTTTTAAAGAAGCTAAGAGAAGAATAGAACACGTTTACTATGTTAAACTTATTTACAATTTCTGGTTCTTTTCATTTGTTGCTACAGTTTCAAGTAACCATCTGGTGTCATTTACTCATCTCAGTATAGCTTTGTTCCCACCCATCTTATCTGTGCTGTTTTGGGAAATTATATTACATATGTATATGTTATAGACCAACATATCATTATAACAGAGTTTTATATAATTGCTTTTTAAATCAGTTAAGATAGGTGGAAAATATGCATTTATACTGTATTTTATAATTATATAATTTACCAGTGCTCTTTATTTTTTCTCATGGATTGAAATGACTCCCTGGGGCCACTTGCTTTCATTTTGAAAAACAAGTATTTCTTATAAGGTGATACCACTAGCGATGAGTTTTACAGTTTTAGTTTACTCTAATAGAGTAAGATGCGGAGTTGCCTTTATATATAATAGTCTGATACATAACAACTGTGAATGACCTTAATTGTCACCTTTATTTTTGAAAGATAGTTTTGTGGGACAAAAAAATTCTTCATTGACAGTTTTTTTTTTTCTTTCAGTACTTTGACTATGTCCTCCCACTGACCTCTGACCTTCATTCTTTCTGATGAGGAGTCAGCTTTAATCTTTTTGGAGTTCCCTTGTACATGATGAGTCATTTTTCTCTTGCTGCTTTCAAGATTACCTCATGATCTTTTACTTCCAGTATTTATACTATGAGGTGTCTCTGTGCGCATCTCTTGGAATTTATCCATCTTGAAGTTTGCTGAACTTCTGGGATATATGGTTTCTCATCAAACTGTAGAAATTTTCAGCCATTATTTCTTCAAGTGTTTTTCTGCCCCCGCTCTCTCCTCTCCTCTGGCACTTCTATCTGTATGTTGGTATGCTTAATGATATCTTACATTTGATGCTCTGTTCATATTTCTTCACTTTTGCCCTTCTATATTCTTCAGATTGCATAATTTCTATAGCTCTATCTTCAAGTTCACTGATTCTTTGTTCCACCAATTCAAATCTACTATTGAACCCCTGATGAATTTTTCATTTCAGTGGTTGTACTTTTCAACTACAGCTTTTCCATTTGGTTCTTTTAGATATAGTTCTTATCTCTTTATCAATATTCTCTAGTTTATGATACACTGTCATCATTCTTTACTTCTTTAACCATGGTTTACTTAGTTCTTTAAATATATTTAGTAATTTAAATAAGTATAGTATTCTTTAAATACTACTATGAAATATTTCTGTTAAACCTAACCTCTGGTTCCTTTTTCAGGCAGTTTCTATTGTCTGCTTTTCTTCCAGTTAATGCATCGCATTTCCCTGTGCCTTTATGTGCCTCATCATTTTCTGCTGTGGGAAGATGGGACCTACATTGTAGCACCTCTGGGTTCTGGTGCTCCATCTCTGGGGATTATTGTTTTTGCTCATCTTGTTAGTAAATGGCTGGACTATTTTAGTGAATTCTATTCTTCACCAGTTCACCTGTGATGTGTAGCCTTTGATGCTATTTCAGTCTGGGGCACAGCTCTGGATGTGCCCACTGTCACCCTGATATGATAGTGGTTTTGGCAAGACTCCCTTTGTCTCTTTCCATGATCACACTTTGCTCTTCTTTCCATTTTATGCTCCACCATAAAGGGTCCCATGGTCTGATCCAATTAAAAGTTGGGTCACTTTGCATAGGTAGTTTTTGAGGCCAGTGTTTGAGGTTCGTTCTGACCAAGGGAGGGCTCTTCTGAAATGCAAAAA